>PVIR01007645.1:0-59892 GCA_004026965.1 Petromus typicus | reverse complement strand
TGTCTTTTACTCTTTCAGAAAGACATGTAGAAAGAATAGTTGTGTCAAATTTTCTAGTTGTAGTTTTTCATGGATCTCTCAGTTGCTATGCATTATAGTCATACTGGTGCTAGTTTCTCACCATCAATGTAGAAATATTCCTTTTTCTCTTCAGCTTGAGCAGCATTTGCTAGTTTTTGATTTGTTAAAGACAGTGTTTATTTCTGGAGTAAATGGAATCTTAGTTTCATTTTAATTTGCATTTTTCTAATAGTCAGTGATACTGCACATTTCTACATGTGTTTTTAGCCATTTATATTTCTTTTGAGAAGAGTCTATTCATTTCACAGGCTCATTTTTCTATTAGGTTTTGTATTTTGGGGTGTCTAGTTTTTGTAGTTCATTATACCTTCTCGATATTAGTTCTGTTTCTGAGGAACAGCCAGCAAAAATTTTCCCATTTCCTTGACTCTGATGAAACTTTATAATCTGGTATGATCCCCTTTGTTTATTCTTGGTACTGTTTCTAGTACAGCTGAGGTTCTGTTCAGAAAGTCCTTGCCTATGCATACGCCTTCAAGAGTTTTACCTTTTTGTTATCTTCCAGCAGACGAAGTGCTTCTGTCTTAACATTTAGATATTTGATTTTAGCACAGAATGAATTATATAGGCATAGATTCAATCTTGGTTTTTCCTTTATTGAAATCTTTATTAGTACATTACATATACACATCATGATTGCACTTAACAATGAGAATTTTTTCCAGTATATGACACAACTTAATTCTCATTATTTTCTAATTCCCTGACCCACCCTACCACCCTGCCCCCTACATACATAAACTTTGTTTTCTTTCTTTTTTATTATAATCTCATTATTTTTCTCCTCGTCATTTACCCATACACCCCATTTCCCTTTGAATTTTTTCTATTTCACAAAATCAACCATACATTCTAGAACTCATCATAGATTCCATCTACTGCATGTCAGTAGGCAGTTTACCAAGCAGAGTTTGTCTAAGATGCTATTATCCTCCAGCTTATATTTTTTGGCCTCTTCATCAAAGATCAAATAGCAGAATGTACTGGGGGTAGTTTCTGTATTTTCTATTCCATTCCATTGACTTACAGAACATTTTTTCCCCAAACTGTGCTATTGCAGCTTTGTAGTATAACTTAAAGAAAGAGATTGTGATGTCTTTTTCTTTGCCTTTATATCCCAAGATTTCTTTGGCTATTCTGGATCACTTCTTATTCAATATGAACTATAGGATTATTTTCTCTACTTCAGTGAAGAATGCTATTAGTTTTTTAATTGGGATTTCATTAAAACTGTATGTCAGTTTCATTCATTTCTGCTCTGATCTTTATAGTTTCCTTCCTTTCATTTTCTTTAGCTTTGGTGTTTTTACTTTCTAGGAACTTAATATACATCACTGGTTATTTACTTGTATTTGCTCTGTTTTTGATGTGGGCATTCACAGCTATATACCTCCATTTTAAAACTATTTTTATTCAATCATGTGAGTTTTGGTATGTTATATTGGCACAGTCTTCCTTGATTTCACCTCTGACACATTGCTCATGTAAGAGTATCATTTAATTTCTGTGATTATGTAAAAGTGTTGCATATTTTCAGTGACTTTTTGTGCCATTGGCTTCTAGTTTCCTTGTACTATGATCTGATAATATTTATTAGCTAATTTTTGCATTTACTTATGTGTTCTTAATTGACTATTTTGCAGAAATTCCTCCATGCTGAGAAAAATCTGAAGTCTATTGTTGGATGGAGTATTCTATAGCTGTCTATTAAGTCCATTTGTTCAAGACTTTATGTAGCTCTGATATTTCTTTATTGATCCGGGTGATCTATTTGTGATAGTGTGGTACTGGAATTTCCCACTATAATTTTACGTATGTTTATTTGATCTTTTATATCCAGTGCCACTTCTTTTAATGCACCACTGTGTGGGTCCTATATCTTAATTGTTACCTCCTCTCGTTAGATTGTTCCCATAACTAGTATGTAGTGAACTTCTTTGCCTCTTTTGACCAGTTTTGACTTGAATTCCACTTTATCTGGAAATTGGACAAGTAATCCTTCTTTTATAAATGTTCCTGTTGCATAATACATTGCTTCTCCTCACTGATTTATAATCTATAAATTCCTTTTTGTTTAAATGTATTTATTGTATATGACATATCTTTGGGTTTTATTTCATGATCTATTCTACTAATCTGTATCTTTTCATTGGAGAATTGAGGCCATCTGCTTTGAGAGTTATTACTGAAAGTTACTGATTCATTCCCGTCATTATTGTCCTGTTGTTGATTTTCTTTTTATCACTTTCTGCTTAACTGCTCACCCTGCCTGATGCATTCATTCTGTTAGGCTTTTTGGCATTGTTGCCTTCATTTTCTCTCTCTAGGATACCCTTGAGAATTTGTTGGATTGCTAGTTAGGTGACCATGAATTTCTTAATTAGCTGTTTGTCATGGAAATAACTACGGTCTGCATCAATTTTGAAAGAGTTTTTCAGAGTCTATCAGTATGGGTTATGAGTGAGATTTTGGGGGAGGAGCTTGAACCACTTCACTCCTAGATCTCCTATCCTGTAAGGTTTGTTTTGAGAAGTCCAGTTTAATTCTAATAGGTTTACTTTTTTAAAGATGTTTTTCCTCAAGATTCTTTCTTTGTGTTGAACCACTACAGTTTTGGCTTGGAGTGTGTCATGGAGAAGTTCTTAATTTATAAAGTTATTTGGAGTTCTATATGTCTCATTTATTTGCATATGAAATTCTTGCCCTGTATTTTGACAGTTTTCTATTATTTTAGTAGCCAGGTTTTTAATGGCATTTTTTGCTGTCTTCTGATTTCTCAAGACTTCCAATTCACTTTAGATTAGTCTTCCTTGTCTCTTCTATTAGTTGTTGTATCCATTTTCACAGTTTCTGTTGTTTTTAAGAAATCGTTGTGCTTCTGAGTCATCTGATTTCTTTTTTCATCATTTTGTCTAACTTTACTTTCTCCTTCACTTAGTTTATGTTGTCATTTTTCCCAAAAACACCTCAAAATTTACACGTATTTAGCCTGGCACTAGCCACAGGAGACGACTTTCCTATCAACAAAGTCTTCCTTATCCATTTTCTTTTCTCTTTTTTGCTTTTTCTGATTTTATTTTTTCTCCTTTTAGAATCAATACCCTCAAGGTCCTCCACCACAAATATTTTAATTATATTTGTCAGTAAAGTTTTACATTACTATAACCTCTTAGAATATCATTCTTATATTCCTTTAGGTCTGTTTGAATCATATCATGTGTGTTCCTTGTCATGGACCTAGATTAAGGGCAGATTCTATGGGAGCAGAAATCTCTTAAGTACCTTGCATGCTTTTATCCTTCCACAGTTCTGAAGAGAGGGGTTATGTCTATTCTCTACCACGGAACAACAGGACCTTCTTGCTGCCCCAACACTTCAGATTTCAGATTCTAGGTTCCCTAGAGTATGGAAGAGAATATGTGATACTTGACTTTCTGTGTCTGGATTGTTTCAGTTACCATGGTGATCTGCAAGTCCATTCATTTTCCTACAAATGACACGATTTCATTCTTTCTATAGCTGTGTAATACTTCACTGCATATACAAACCGCACTTCCTTCACACACGTATCTACTACATGGTTATTGAAGTTGATGCTATGACCTGGATTTTGTGAATAGTATCTCAAAATTACAAATATTTTTGTATTCAGCCTTCATTTTCTTTGGATATATGTATGCAAAAACAAGATAGCGTCATAGAATTTTAGTTTATTTTGTGGAATAACCATATTGTTTTCCATAATGTCTGTACTATTTCACATTTCCACTAACATAATTTACCTATAAAACTATATATACACATAATACATATAACATATTATGTCCATATAATATCTCTATATATAATTTATATATCATATATGGAAGAACAGCCACTTCTACTTTCTAAAAGAAATGACATTGAGATGATATCTCCTACTTTTGATTTGCCTTTCCCTTATGATTTTGAGCAAACTTTATTTTGTATTTGTATTTGTTCTTCTGAAAAGTGACTGTTCAAATTGTTTGTCCATTTTAATTGACTTACCTGTTTGTCAAAGCTTTTTTATTTCATACACATTTTAAACATTAACCTTCTTTCAAATATAGTCTAACAAAGATTTCTTCTACCCTGTGGATTGTTTCTTTAACCAACTGATTGTGTCTTTTATTATGAAGAAGTTATTTTTAGCTTCAGATAATACCATATCCCAACTTTTTCTTTTGCAGCATCCAGAAACTTTGCTTGCATCAATATTCTGAAGTGATTTTGCCTGTGTTTCTCTCTACTAGTTTTATAATTTTTTGTTTTACATTTTAGTTTGGTACATTTTGAGTTGATTTTTGTATGGGGCAAGAGATAAAGATGGATCAAAGTTCAGTGTTCTACTCGTGAATAATAAGTGTTCCCAGCACCATTTGTTAATGACACTGTTCTTTCTGTAGTATACTTTCACACTTTTATCAGGATAATGCCAAGCTCCTAAAATGACTTTCCCTCTTTTTGAAGTCTGTGGAAAAGGTTGAGAAGGATTTCTACTGGTTCTTTAAAACCTGAGGAACATTCATTATGATAACTATTCAATCCTGGACTTTTCCCTCCTAGAAAATGCTAACAGATTCCATCTCATTACCCCTTAGGGATCAATTCAGATTTTCATTCAAAATCCTCTTACTTCAATTTTGGTTTATTGTAAATACCCCAAAATTTGCCCATTTTCCAATCTTTAGCATAAAAAAGTTGAATGTCAGAGGCTTGAAATTCTTTGCAAAGTCACCGTTATGAGTCTGTCAGAAGCCAGAAGTCTATGTGGGAAAGCAGAAGAGTCTATGCTGGGAGCTTGTGAGAACTGAGGGCAGATGTCCAAAGGCAGTGTTAAGGTTGGACCTTCTCTGAAGAAAAGGAAAACACTTTCTTCTTTCCTTGTTGATTGTGTCCAAATTACCAGCCTATTGGTTGTTAATACCCACGTCCTGGGTAGGTTTTCCCCTCTCCCATATTGGATGCATATTTGTTCATCATCCAGAGACACATCAGAATTTACTAATCTGCTAGGTCATTTCTACTCAAATTGAATTTCAAAGTACAATTTAAAACCACACTTGAACACTTAACAAAAAAGTGTTTAAAATACAAGTGTAGGAATAGCATTATTCAATCGGATTGTTAAGTTAGTGTTGCCAGACAACAGCAGTAAAGCCTCGTCTCAGTCTCTTACTCTGCACTGGACAGTGTTACGATGTATTCATTACCACAAATCTTTTCAGGTCAGTAGTATCATAGATGAATAAACTAATTGTGAAAAATGCCAAAGAATTTACAAAAAGTTTTACTTAGGCGTCAGCTAAATACTTTAACCAATGGTTGTCATATTTCAAAACCTGTGCTTAACCTAGAGCTCTGCAAAATTTTTCTCAGAAGACTGATCTATTGAAAATTTAGTTTTGTGGACCATATTCTGCTTATCACACCTACTCTCCAGGTACTGTGAAAGCAACCATACACAGTAGGTGAAGAAATGAGTATAGCTATGTTCCAATAAAGTTTTATTTATAATACCTGGCAATTGGCCAAATTTTTTAGGACTGTACAGACTTAGCTTTGAAGCTGTACTGCACCAACTTCAGCTATCCTGTACATTATATCACTTGATTTAAATTTATTTGAGGAATTGACTGAACCCTGTCTCAGAATATAGGGAAATTAAATGCAAGTTTCTTTTTTTGAAATAGTTGTATCAATGTATACTTTCACTAGAAAGGAATCAAGTTCTATTTTGTTTTCTTCATAATAAGTAAAGATGCAAAGCTTTTTTCACACTCCTTTTAACATACTTTATAACAAAAAGACTGTATCTGCCAAGGAGCTCATTCTCTGTTAGAATACTGTTTTGTTCATCCTGCCTATGTCCCCTGGATAGAGGAAGATGTCAAAAATTCAGAGATGTTTAGATACACTTGTGTAGTCGAACAAGTCTGAGTGACAAGCTCTTGTAACCCTCAGAGAAGCCCAGTATCATTCCAGTATATATTTGAGATGTGCAGAGGCAGGCTGTCCTTCGGATCGATGCCTCTGAGAAGGGGGTCCCGCACTAAGAAATTCATTTTCTTACAACATCCTTATTGCAAACCCCCTCAGCCACAAGAATCTAGTCCTTATAAAGTTGTTCATCATTTTTTGCCTTTTCAGTTTGCTCTATTCCATCAGTTCTTTTCTTCCTTACAATTTGATGATTGTAAGTCATTTCAGTATTGGGAGAAGAATAGAGAAAATCAAATATTTGGGGTCTTCATGTCTTTAAGGTAACATACATGTTTATTAACTTCATAGAAAGTCAAATGGTGGTTTCCTTTTGATACACACAGAAGAATAAAAAAAACAATTAGCAGGGAAAATCTGTAACTGTAAATGATATTTGAAATTGTATTCACAGTTAGGATTTTATTATGCTGAATTTGTCCTTGCCAGTTATCTAGGAGTAATAGAGTGCCTTGTAGTAATTTAAACATAAGGGAATCAATCTTCCTCCTTCAGATCATGAATGATAATAACCACTGAACATAATATCTTAAAATATTCAAGTTGAGAGATAATCTTCCTCAGTTCCTACTCTCATCAGACAATACCCTGTTCCATCACTTTTAGGGGTCCCTGTTAGCAACTTTATGAAATCCAGTTATTCTGATGTATTTCTTGAAGATTTCAGCAGCTCCATCTTGTGTCACTCAGGACATTTATTGGACTCATTGGACTATATTTTTATATGATCTAGGGAAATCCACCAAATACCACCTACAGATTAGGTATGTGCTCTTGGAAATACATAGTGTCTGAATAAGCAGCTTCTCTCACCAATGATGTGTGGTTTACCTGTATCCTCTCATGCTCCTCAGTTTAGTAAGAAATATGCTTCCAGCTCCTTTCATGCACAACTCATCTTGTAGATCTGTTCCTGCCAAAAGTATGTCTAGAATTCCAGTTACACACAGCTAATCACACTAAAGATTCTTGTACTTGATCAGGCCAATAAGTACCTTTTTGAAAGGATTTATATTTTTAACAACACAGTAGAAGAAAAGGTTTCTGTATATCTATAAGAAAAGATGAAATACAGGCATACAGATATTCAGATGATGCACACATAACACTAACACAAGGACACAATTGTATATTGTTCTGAATAACACACTTCCAGGGATTACGTGAGCAAGACATTTCTTTCATAGATAGATCAGGAAAGAATTTATCTAGATGTTTGAAGGAAAGTACACTGTTCAGATAGGATTTATACCTAGAGAAATAAAGTACTAGAAGACAGCTATTTCAATTTGCATCAGAAAACAAGAAGTGCATTAGTTTGAAAAAGCATATAGGATATGAAGGCAGTAGGAGAAAATCTGGCTGATTATAGATTATGGGAGACTGAGATTTAGGGAGGTTTCTCTGAGTACAAGACCCAAAGAAAATTATGTACAAGGAAATTATATAACATCTCAGCTATAGAAAGATTAATTTGACAGTGAAAAGGCAAAATAAATCAGATGTATGGAGATATCAGAAAGGTTAAGTAAAAGAAAATATTAGGTCATGGACTATAATAAAGGCAGATAAAATGAGGAAAAAATGAAAATAGATAAAAGAAATTGCATAGGATTAGAATCTAGGAAATAAAAAGGAAAAAGATCTCAAGCATTCCCGGGCTTTCAAAACTGCCTTTCAACTACATTGTTTTGTGCTAAACTGAACTATGGACTCCTGTATCCAACTGCCAGCCGTGAATGTCCACTAGGTGCATAATGGTCATTTCACACAGAGTGTAGCTGCTACCAAGCTGGCTCTGCCTGCACTTGCTTTCAGCTCAGTAAATGTTAACTACATGATTCAGCTGCTGGAGACTAAAGTTAGTCTTTCCTTTTCCTTTACTACTCTGAGATTTGCTAATAAAATCCTATGACCTAGACTCAAAGGAAATTCAAAAATCAGGCACTTCCTACGATTTCCTCAAACACCTCCATCCAAGTCATAATTATATTTTTCTGGATTACCAGTATAAGTCACTTATAATACTACTTTCCTGTTGTCTCCTTGAAACCCAGCAGCCGAGAATCTTTGAATCACACAACTCTGTTCAAAACCCTCTAAAGAACATTCCACTTCACTGAGAACACAAATCCAGAGTCTTTACAAAGACTTTTGTGACTTGGTCTTTGTACTCCTTAAATCACACTTTTGTCACTTCTTTGCTTTCCTACTGTCTACTTTATGATATTTCTAGTCATACTTGAATGTTTTTTAGATATTGTACTTGCCCTTCCCTCTACCTAGACAACTTTGCCTAGATTTCTGTGGAAACGTATTTCTTCCCTTATTCAGGTGTCTTCTCAAATTCTCCATGTATCGAAGGTCTTTCCTGACAGCCCAGATAATCTGGCGATCTCCATCATCATACCCAAACTTGCATCTTGCCTTACCTTTCTCTATCACCCTTTTCTTCCTCTCATTTTGAATATATTCTTGTTTTTGTATCATTTGTATAGCTACCTCATAAAACATATCAATTTTATATAGACAAGGACTGGTTTTGTTCTCTGTAACATGTCTAGCACCTGGGATAGTACCTGGGACATAGTAGATACTCTAGAAATATCAGCTGGACTAACAAATATTGGAAAAAGGCAAAGAGACCTAGTGATTTAAAAAAATTGTTGTCCATAGGCATAATAAAAAGACTTTAGTGGAAAAGCATAGTGAATTTATTTTTTTTTAATTTTACTTGACACTTTCCTGTTATAAATATAGATATATAGCAGGTAGGTGGTATAAAATGTGAGAATAAAATGTGATAAAGTGAAAAGATTATCATTTAACTGAGTTTTAGTAAAATCGCCAAAGATATGCAGAAAGAAATACAAGTATGTAAGGCCTAAATATGCATCTATATTTAGGTGACAGAATGAATACTATAGGGTCAGAAAATTAAGATAATCTGAAAGCTAACTTTTGATGGGAGGCACTAGGATATAAGGATTTGGAAGAATAGTTTGTAGGGAGAATTGCTGTAAGAGGTCGATCAACAGTACAGAGAACTAAGAGAATATTGTGACATTTACAGAAGGAGTGTTTGATAAGAGGATGTGAGAAGAACCGTGTTCCCAGAGTTCTACCATGAGTTAAATAATGAAGAATGGAAATACAGTATATGGAGTATAATGCTGATTTCTTCATTCTTCTATTTGACAAATTTTGTTGCATAACATTGTGGCAGAGGTGGTATATGAAATGAGTCATGCAGGGAGTCTTACTTTGTGAAAAGTAATCAAAAACTATGTCGGGCCTGCAATGTTTCATGGTCTGAGCTGGCCAAGAGGGATTCAGTGAAGAATACGGCTATCTCTGACTCAATCACATTTTCATTCAATGAACATTACTATGTGCTAGCAACTGGAGGTACAAGAGATAAATAACACATGATTCTTATCTCAGTGGAGTCTCTACTCTCACAGCGAAGACCAGTGAATAAAAATAATTAATATTCAACACAAATGCTTGAATGATGTCACATAGAAAATGCCATGGAGCATAACGGAAGAAAGAATTAATTTTTCAAAGGATGATGATAAGTTTTAAAAATTCTCCTTGGAATTCAAGTGATGAAAAAGAATATCTATAGAATTATGGGATTATGGGAGCTGAATTATTGAAGGAATTTATTTTTTGAAGATTAGATAACCTAAGCACATTTATAAGCTCTGAGAAGGTATCTAGAGAATGACAGACTGGGGAGGGGAAACAGATGTAAATTATAAGTGAAGCAATAAATTCCTCTAATCTACATTGTCTGACAGTGATATGATCAGCTTTGAATTTATAAGTTCATAAAGTAATTATTTCAATATAATCTAGTGGTATACATGCAAGGCACTATGTTTAAAATTTCTGTATATGCAGTTCCAAACCATTCACTTTTTTACATGAAATTTGGATATTTAACATTTCTAATGAATGGGAATTTTGATCTATCACAGGGGGGCACTGTCTCCCAGACAACAGCTTAGTATCAGTATGGTCACGATATTCATCTGGAGACATTGCTCATATAATTATTCAAATATTTTATATGCTTTTTCTTTAGTCTTTCATAAAATGCTTAAAACTAAAAAAGTAATGATACAAGTACAAAAGTAGTTTTTAGAAATTTAAGCTTGAGTTATAAAGATAAAAATCAACAGAGAGAAGCAAAATGACAGTTCTCTGGAATTAGTTATTTTAACTTGATATTTATTCATAAAAATAAAGAAAAATTTTAGTTTGATACAGAATATTTGAAATATATGTTTGCTTTATATTTGTAAAGCAGCTGTTTCTAGTTCTTTATATAAGTTTTTAACTTTCTAGGGAAAGAATCTTCTACTTGTAAATTTTCTTCTTTGTATAGTTAGCACTTGTAAATGTGCTCAAAATGAGTTATGCATCAATTTAGGCTGTTGATCTTATTTTATATTAACTGCTGTTTCCAAAACTAATATACCAAAGAAGTCAGTAGGTGAGAGCTGGGTTACTCCAACGTAAACAGGATTTTTAACGCAAGACTGCTCAGAACTTACTATGGAAATAAGTGCTTTTATTCTCTAAGAAGAGAGTATGACAGACAGTGTTCCCTAAAGTACTTTGACCACAGAGTCTTTTTCATTTTTTTTCACAAAGCACCTATTAAGAGCCACCACGAACAGTGTTCTGTGAAACATGGTTTAGAAAGAGCGCTGCACAATCTGTCGCAGAATTCTCGTGGTTAGAATGATAGTTAACAAAAATAAACTGAAGAGATTCAGAGAAGAAAGTGGCCCTAAAGGAAAGAATTATTTTCCCAGTACCTTGGACAAATGACCATCCAAGTTTTGTTTCATAGGACCGTGTGCTATGGGAGTCCTATCTATTCGTGATGATTTCCACCATTTGTTCATCCCCGAGTTAATTCATGAGCCCTATTCTGTTTGCTTCCTCTTCTGTGACAATCCTTCAACATGTGAAGTCTAATTATATGTCTTCCAAAATCCTTTATTTTTCTAAATAATCACATCATACTCATACACTTGGACTATACATGAACTGATTATCAAAGTCCTCATCATATGATGTGTTTTTCACTGTGTACAATAGAGTAAGACATTCCTCCTCTTAAAATGCATTATTTGAATGAACATAACTGTTGGATTCTTTCTACTGAAGTTTGAACACTCATTAATGTGAATGTGGGCTGGTTATGTTTTTATAGAAGCATATCAATGGCTACTACATTCTTTTCTGTAGTTGGGAATATGGCAACTGAGATCAAATAAATTTTCCTCATTTTTACTTACTGGATTCATTTTCCAGTTATTTGCTCTGCTGTTCTTGATCATCCTAGTACAGAGATCTCTATACCATAAATTATCATGAAACACAAGTTACTATCCCTTTGCAATGGTCAAATTGTTTATCAACACCTAAAAAGATACACACGTGTTTTTGTTTTTAAAATAGATGAATAATGGTGCTAGTCATTTGGTCCACTTTATTATAAAACAAAATAAATGCACATATATCCACATAACATATACTCTATATACTTATATTTGTATTTATTTTTAATTTTAAATATATTTGAAGAAATAAACATTTGAACTATAAATTTCCTATGAAAATTCAATCAATTTCAGTATTTTAGTGAAAATTTCTCTTTCTTTGTTACTTCTACCTAAAAATAAGATGTCTGATTTTTCATTTCAAGTCCAAAAGAATAGTCATTGTTGGTCTTTAAACATAAGAGGGGGTGCAATCATGATGCGTATATGTAATGTACCAATAAAGATTTCAGTAAAAAAAAAAAAGAGAGGGTTATCTTATTTTAAAACTAAAGTCAATAAGGCCAAAATATTTGTGAAAGTCACAAAGATTTGCTCAGTGTCTTTCTTGAATAATTATTTCATCTCCTTGAAATCCTTCTTTTGCAAAAATGACGACAACAACAACAACAACAACAATGAATTAGTGGGGCTGTCGTATTGCAGAAATAGTGCAGAAACCATGTAGGTAAACCTACAGAAAAATTAGTTCTGAAGTGTGGGATAATTGTCGAGGGCCTTGGGCAAAAAAGCCAAACAGACGCGCAGAAGTCATAGAAAATCTTGTCTTCACTTGTCTTTGTTAGTGCAAGGGAAAGGTTAATGCCACTCAGTTCCATCAACACAGAGTGAGGGACTGGTGGCACCTTTGAACCCTAAAGTTACATATGGTACATCTGATTTAATTCCTGGGAGAACAGCACTGTTTCCAAATTTGCTCAGGAAGAGGAATGTCAACTAGCCACTTGTGTCTGTTCCTTAACACTCTCTCTCTCTCTCTCTCTCTCTCTCTCTCCTCCTTCTCCTTCTCCTCCTCCCTCTCTTTCCCCCTCAATAGTATTTTTTAATCATTAAGATCTGAAAATATTCACTATTACTGGAAGCTATCCTTTGATTGGAAGAAAAATTTTCAACTACATGCTAACCTAAAGCTTCAAATCTTCTCTGGTCTCAGATCAACCTGTGTACTCAAAACTTAAAACCCTTCATGTCCTTTGACAGTTTTTAGTTTTCTGCCCCATATGAGTAATACTCACATTGTTAACAGGCATTGTTCACAAGTAATGGGCCATCTTTACAGAATTAAAAAACTAACATGTGTGTGTGCACGGTATGTTATTCCAGATGTTCAGCCATCAGGCAATGGCTTTTATCACCCTTGCTTCAGCCTCCTGTGTCTGTCCCCATCCTGCTTTGCCATCAGTCACTTCGTGCTCAAAATGTCCCAACCCTATACTCCCCTGACCATGTGTTACTGTTCAGGTCATGCTATGACCAGCCCCCATCACTCCTTTGACTCCCCTTCCCTCACTTAATTAAGACTGACTTCAAGTATGAGGAGAACAATCCTATGATGCTATTGGGGAGCAGGGGAGAAATTATATGATGTATAGAGGTCAGGACTGCGCAGCTGGAAAATAGGACCTCAGATGAGGGTCCCCAAGGATGGGAACTTTGGACTTAGTCAAAGAGCTCTGTGGGGTGTTCAAGACTGGGGATGGAGTGAGCAAAAACACACTGAGCAAAAACATCAGTGAGGCCATCTGAAGGTTCTGGGAGGCAGAGCGATTGCAGAGGAAAGAGAGACTGTGTTCAGCACAAGTACAATGTGGTTTGTCTGAAATGCTGGAGACCAAGACTGACTCACATTTAAGAGGGTTTTAGATTAAAATATTTCTGCATCACCAGGTGAGGGTCTCTAATTTAGATATTAGAAGCACAGTATGCTCTAAATTTATATTTCAGGGCATTTTGAATCTTAGAATTAGGTCTACTAGATCTCTGTTTGCTAAAAATTTATAGTACATGTATAATATATGTTTATCACATATTTTTATAGCTTTATCTTCTTGAGTCTTAATATATTCACACATTTTAATTAAAATTTATATAAATATTTAGCATCATTGCTTTTTTATTTGAATCCATGAAATGAGTATTTACTCTGATATTTCCCTTTTAAAATCAAAATGCCACCATATTCATATGGTGTCATTTTCATTTATTTTTTAACTCATCGAGAATACAATGTACTTACAGTGTTCTCAAGAAAGTCCACCTGATGCTTGCTCTTCTCATTGTCCAATCATCTAACCCCTTGTCTCTTCCATCTTTCTTGTTGATCTTTCACCCATCAACCAGTAGTTTGGTTCTTCTTGTCCAACTTTTAGGGCTTTCATCTCTCTTCCACTTTCCTGGAATGTACAGCTAAAAAATAAAAGCATACCATCTTATTTTATAACATAGAGGGATAAACCTGTCCTTATTTTTTTTGAAGTAGCACAAAAGAAATACAATACATTTTATTGGATATTTGTCTTTTGGGGCAGTCATTTCCACAGCATAATCATTCTCTCAAGATAATGAAGACTACTGTAAGGCAGTTATAAAATAAAAGAAAAAGCTAATAAAAATAGAAAAAGAACAGAAAGAAAGGGAGCGAGGGAAATTGAAGGAAGAATCACAGAAAGGAAAATAAGGGTAGACAGGGAGGGATCAAGGTAGAAAGGAAAAAAGAAGGGAAGGAGAGAAGGGAGGGACAGAGGGAGAGAGGGAGAAAAAATAGTAATGGAGATGTGTCTATGAGAAAGTTGCCTCTACTTTATTCATATCAAATATGTATTTGTCACCAGCAGAGGCCAATGGAGTGAGTACATTATGAATACACATCATCATCATCACATTCAACATTGAGAGTTTGTACCAGAACATGACATGGCTTGATTCTCATTTTTTTCTCTTCCTTCACCCACCCTGCAACCCCTCACCCCCTATATACACAAGCTTTGTTTCCTTTTCTTATAAGTATCACATTCTTTTTCCCTCATTATTTACCCCTACACCTTCTTTCCTTTTTAAATATTTTCTATTTCACAGTATCAACTATATATACTAGAACTCATGCTAATCTTCATTTTCTCATACCAGAGAAAAAATAATCACACATCTGTAACCTATTTATTTCACTTATGAGGATGTCCTGAAAGTACATCCATTTGAGTAGAAATGACTCAATCTTATCATTTTAAATGGCAGAATAATATTGCATAAAGAAGATGTGGTTCTTTTATAAATGCTATATTTAACAGAGGTTTTGTTTTTGTTTTGTTTTGTTTTGTTTTGTTTTAATTGCAAGACCCAGTCCAGCACAATGGTAAATGCCAGTAAGTGTAGCCACATGAGAGGCTGGAAAAGGACGATCACTTGAGTCCAGAGGTTCGAAACTAGCCTGAACAATATAGTGTGTGATCTTCTCTCAAAACAAACAAGCAAAAAATGCTGGGTGAATTAATCAGTTGTAGTTAGTAAAGCTGTAAACTGAAGGAACATCAGTCAAACACTTTGTAATAGGTTTGTACTCGTGGAGAGTAAAGAGTGATTAGGAAAGACATGAAATGAATCCAGCGCTTTATTTACTTCTAGAAACAACTTCCAACAGGGTACAGACTAGTAGTCAGACCTTTCAGCCCGTGGGGGAATGGCCCCGCCCACCCAGCCTTCTGATGGAACTCTTGGAAGAGTCACTTCCACACTTGGTCTGTTTCTTCTCTTTCTTGAGCTCTCTTAGTTGGGGCTTCTTTGAAACATCCTTCAGTTTTCTGTTCTATCAACAACTCAATTTAAAAATAAAATCTTTTAATGGGACTGGAAGAACTGAAATAGGACAGGGAAATATTAGTAAGAGTGGGGATTGAAGTAAGATCATATCTTTCCTACTTTTTCAGTCATTCTCAAATGGAACCTATTTATTCCGAAGTTTTGCAACTCTAGTGTTTCCCTTGGGATTACAAAGCCCTGGAGAATTTGGTGTACTTTCTAACAAGACTTCTTATTTGAGTGAGATTGAGAAATCTTGAAAGCTCTGCCTACTTACTATGCGATCGGCAGTACTGGCTCAGGTTCTTCTGCACAGTGTTTTAGAAACTGGAGATACAGAAAGGAAATAGCCTGTACCTTTATTACTATGAAGAATGCTGCCGTAGAGTACTATGAAAGGAATGTAAGAGTCACTTTTGATTCTTTTCTCTCAAAAGAACTACTAATATCCTTCATGACTCCACCTCCATTATTTTCAGGTTAACACCTGACCAAATGGTTTACTTAAGGATCCAAAGCCATCCTCCCTAGTCGAGTTCTGGCTCCACTGTGCCCAAGCTGTATCATCTCTGCAATGACAGAACCTCTCTGGGCCTCAGTTTCTTCATCTGTCTAATGGGGATAATGCTAGAAACTACCTTCTTGATGATTGTAAGAATTAAATATATTATGCTGTGTGGAACACTTAGCTTGAAACCTGAAGTAGAGTTACATGTTCTGTAATGTTTAATGGTAATTTTTCCATTCACATAAATGATGGTCAGCACCTTTCCAATTTAGTAACAAATAAGAAAGTTTGGCTTGGAAGGCTGTCCAAATCCTGCCTTCACTGTGAGCTCTCAATCACTGTAATTCAGGTGAAGACTTCCCGTTTCCTGGAAGGGTCTCACATTTTTACCATAAGCATTTACATGTAGTCATTTTATTTCTCCTCTTCATTAAATCTCATTGGATCTTTCATTAAAGTAATTGTCAAATCTTTTCAAATAACGGGTGACGAATGTAGTTTCATAAAGAATGTGAACCCATCCCATCTGCTAGAAATGAATTTCCAGAGATTTAGTCGGGACTCTAGGGTTCTGCAGCTCTTTGTGACAGGAGGATGCACACACACAGCTGCCCCTAATATCTCACGGAATCCCCCCAAAACACTAAAATGTGCAGCTGCTTGAGTAAATTTGCTATAGCTCTGTGAGCACTCTGTACATCTCCCCACACACTTCACATTGTCTGTGAATTACTCAGAATATCTTCTAGAAGTGTAAATGCTTCATAGTTTCCACGCTATTGTTTGGGGTAAAGTAACAAAAAAAAGTCTGTACATATTCATCACAATGCAACTTTTATCTAATAGTTTCCACCTGTGGTTGAATAGACATGGGACTCAAGTGTGTGTATACATATATGTGTGTGTGAAATCTATGTTTTACATTGATTATAAAATTTCATCTGTGAAATTAACACACAAAATAGGCCATCGTGGTTTGGGCATGGTTTGGGTTACTGTGCACGTCAACTTTTCATCAATGCAACAAAACCCTCCAATCAATTTAGAGTATGAGAGATTGATTTAGGCTCAGAATTTCAAAGATTTCAGTCTACAATCACTTGATGCCATTGATTGGGGCCTAAGATGAGATCAAGCAACATATGGTAAAGCAGAAGTGCCTCTCCTTACCTCACAGTAGGGGAGAGGGAGAGACAGACAGACAGACAGACAGAGACAAAGAGAGACATGGAGAGACAGATACAGAGAGAGACAGAGAGAAAGACAGAGGAGAAGAGGGAGAAAGTGAGACAGATGGACAGAGAACACAGGATGTACCTCCAAAGTCTACTTCCTCTCCTCAGGCACCATCTCCTCGTGTTTTCACCGCTCCCACGTAACACTCCAGTTTGGAGACCAAACTTTCAACATGTGAGCCTTTGGGGAACATTCTAAATTAAACCTGTATTGGTTGCTAATAAGGCGGTGTTGGGCAGTGTGCCCGAAAATGGACTAACGTCTTCCTCCGAGACTGGCTTAGCTCTTGCAGAGGTGGGTTGTGAAGGCATCTGGCCTCTTCTGTCTCTGCTCTCCCACCAGTGCCTGCTGGTCTTTTCACCATGAGGTCCTGACCAGCACACAAGAAGATGCAGATGCTGTGTCTCTAACCTTTGGCCCCAAGGACCATGAGCTGAGTATACCTTTATTTAATAAATAAAGCACCTGATGTCAGGTATTCTGTTATAGTCACAGGAAACAGAACAAGACATAGATAACAATAAATATTTGTCCCACACTGCTATCTCTTATGTGCATATATTCCGTGTCTAATTTCATATTATAGTACTCTCATAGGCATACTTATTTCAGAGCCAATTTTCAAGATTAAATATATAACTAGTTTGGGCCGGGGATATAGCTCAGTGGTTCCGGCGCCTGTCTTGGAAGCACAAGGACCCAGGTTCGATCCCTGGTAACCACGTAACAATACTAGGCATGGAGACTCATGCCCAGCAGCAACCAGTACCACATACCACAGTGCTGGGCGTGGTGGCTCACGCCTGTAATCCCAGCACTCAGGAGGCAGAGGCAGGAGGATTGCTGTGATGTGAGTTTGAGGCTGAGCTCAGGGCCAGCCTGAACCACAAAGCGAGACCCTGTCTCAAAAAACCTTTAAAAAAAAAAAAAAAATATATATATATATATATATAACTAGTTTCTTCTGGGTTATTTTGACATTTTAAACATTATTTCACAAAATTTCAGAATATATTTTTGCCATTATTATGCACATAATTTCACATTTGTATTCTCTGTATGTGGCCTGTGAGGTGAGTATAGTTTTCAAGAATCAATGGTGTAGAGACAAGTCTCTCCTATGTGCCACATATACAGACCTTTATAATAATGACTGGAGAAAACATGCAGAAAATCAAAGCAGCACAAGTAGATCACCCACAAAATACCTTGAAAGAAGGAGCCATACCCACTGTGAGTGGAGGAAAGGAAAGGTATTCATTTGTTTGAACAAAGAACACCACAATCCAGGCAAGAAAGGAGAAATGAAAACCAGGCAGTCAAAAAATGGAGATAAGAATTCTCAAGTGTTTCTTTCTCTCTCTTTTTTTTCTTTTTTTGGATATATCTTACTACCCATTTCAGGCTAGCCTTGAACTCACTATGTAGCCTGGGTGGCCTCCAACTCACAGCAATCCTCCTGCTTCAGCTTTCCAAGTGCTGAGCTTATAGGCTTGCACCACCACACCCAGCTAACCTTTACCCTTCATGTTATAAAATACTCAATTTTCCAGCACGTTGGTAAGCCCCAAGGTAATTAACAAGTTCATATTTCTAGTAGTGGCCATAGCATACAATTATTAATAAATATCTCATTGCCTTCCTAATGCATACAAAAGGTCAAAGGAAATGCAAAGATGATACAAACAAAACTTATCCTCCTGCAAATTAACCTTGTTTATCTCTTACTGGAGTCAGACTTCTTAGGCAAGTGGTTAAAGTTCTTTCATTTCCTTTTTATACTTGTTTGACCCCTTGGCTCCACAGCAGAATGACATCTGGCCCACAGTCTACTGAAATGCCTTACTTTAAAGTCACTGATAACTAGATTTTTAAAAATCTTGTCAAGGATCCTTCTTTATGTCTATATTCGTTAAAGCTCTCCACTGCACTTACTGTAGTTAGACCTGTTGACAATCTCCCATTCTTTATTTGTATGACACCTCTCTGTCTTGTTTCACAATATCTCTGGCATCTCTGCTTTATCCTTTTTCTCTATGTATTCTCTTTCCTACCCCAGTGGCCCATTGATCTCCCTGTTTTTTGAGTAAACTCTTGCACTCTGAGGGTATTCCTCCTCTTTCATACAGAGAACCTCACTCCTCTAGATGGGGAGTCAGCTAACTGTAGACTGTAGGACAGATTAGGCTTGTCATCTGTTCTTGTAAAAAAACTTCCATTGAGACCCACACATGTCTGTTCAACTGAGTAAGTCTGAAGAAATTTGGGAAGAAGAGTATTAGGGTGTGTGGGGTCAAGATGGATTTGAAATGCCAAGAAAATCTAGGTAGCTGATGAAAATTTCCAGGGATCCATGAGGATTTTTGAGTAGAATAGATACCTTAAGTAGATACTTAAGGTAGAAATGATAAGAAACATAACCACGAATTGGGAAGTAGTTTGGCGTCAAGTTAAGGACAAGCATCCAACCGGTGGCTTGTTGCTGTCTCTGAAATAATAGCATCAAATTATTTGTTTTTCAAGAGAGAGTTCATAGTCTATTTTAATAGATTCCCTATCATTTCTCAGCCATGGTAAAAGTAAGATTTTTACAGGCTCATACAAATATGTTATCTTGAGTTATTTCACTGACACTATTTAGTCACTTAGTGAAGGCTTTGGAAAGGTAGGATCTAGATATAGCATAATACTAAGAAATGTGAGGTACCAGCAGGGAAGACAAGCATGCTGACATGCCAAAACAGAGATTCAGGGCAGGGTCAGGGGAATGAAAAGGAGGTAGAAGGACAGGTGGAAAGGTCAGAGAAAGTGAGAAATATAAAAGGCATAGTGAAGGGAATGGGACACACATGGAGATACTCAGTGGTGTCTCTGGTCTGAGAAACTGAAAGTGTGAGTGACAACCCTAAGGTACCGTTGGCGCAGAGAAAACGTGTGAGGGAGTAGAGGAATGAGTGAGGGAACGTGGGGGAAAGGAGAGTAAGTGGGAAAGAGTGGTCACGGTGTTGGATGCATCTTGATATTCTTTGCACTGTATATTAAGGTACAGAAATGAAATGAGATAAGGTGTATTCTGAGGGACTGTCATCATGAGTGTGCATTTGTAAGGCCCTGCCATTGTTTTTTAATTCTTACATGTTAATAAACTAACAAAAAAAGGCGTAATGTGTACTTGTTTCTAGTTTGGACCGCTTCTCAATGCAAGAAGGGTTCTCTCTCTGTTTTCACTCTGTCAGTGTTACTCTTAAAAATGTGCGAGAGGCACTTGGTCTTCAAAACTATGAGAAACTGAAAACCACCCAACTCAGTCCTGTTAATTATTCTTTCAGTTTTCTGCCTGATATATTGAAAAAATGAGCTTTTGGAGAGAAAATGGGTTGTGGTAGCTTCAAACGATGCAGAAGGCTCTCTAAATATTGCCTATAATACACAATTCATTGTATCTTAGCTCCTTACAAATGCTTTAAAATCCCATCTATCCTAGCTATTTTTTTCTTAATAACTTTCTCTACACCTGAATTTTCTTGAGCCCTTAAAAGATTAAGAAAAAGGTTAGATAGGTAACCATATGATTGCATCAATCAGCTTTCTGAATCCCTGGCAGATATTTTAATACTCAAATCATAAAGCAACATTCTCTGAGATTTTAATTTTTTTAAGTTATTGCCCTCCAGGCTTTAAGATACTTTCTTCAGGGGTATGCCTAGAAATAAATATTGATAGAAATACACGTAAACTTATACCTCTTTGAGACTGTGTGGGAGTGGCGTGAAGGCTATGGAAAAGGAAAATACCAAACAATAGAAACACTGTAAAAAGAAAAAAAGCGATATGATTTTGGTTAGACATTTATTTTAATTTCAACTTTTATCCCCTAATATCTATGGGTGCCAAGAATTTTAATTCTCTCTCTCTCTCTTTCTCTGTCTCTCTCCCTGAGACAGGGTCTTGCTTTGTAGTTCAGGCTGGCCCTGAGCTCACTACATAGCCCAGGGAATCCTGGAACTCGCAGCAATCCTCCTGTCTCTGCCTCCCAAGTGCTGGCATTACAGGTGTGAGCCACCATGCCCGGCATTGTTGTATATGGTTACCAGGAATTGAACCCATGCCCTTGCGCTAGCAAGGTAGGCGCTGGAACCACTGAGCTAAATCCCTAGCCCCTTTATTTCTCATGTTTATAATTTCCTTATGACTAGGGATTTATTAAAGTAAGTTCTAATTCTTGGATGGTTTAATTTATTTTATGAATCTGTAACAAAGTGAATTTATTTGTGTACATATAATTATATATTTACGTATATAATATACACAAAATATATCAAAATGTGGATACTGAATTTTAAAATTTTATTGCAGTACAAGCTACCTGACCGTGCATCTCCTCCCTGTCCTGCTGCTGCTCACTGTGAACATACTCCTCCCATCTTGTGTCCACTTGCAGAAGCAGTTCTGGAATCCTCCTTAGTTAATGTCTTCAGGCACATTGTCTTGCAGCTTCCATGTCCCAAATCAGTTCAAAAAATTACCTCGCAGTGAGCATTTTGGCTTGGAGGAGCCAGAAATCACCTGGTGCACAGATCTAGTGCATAAGGATGGACGCCAGTGCGGCTCAGTGGTCTAACGAGGCTCAGGATGACTCTGAGTAGCAGCGTTCAGCGTGTAACGACGCTCATGAGCGAGGACTTCCAGAATTGCTCCAGAAAGTGACAAGAATGACGAGATCAGTGCGTTTTTAAAGGAGGGGGACTACCTTACATTAGAAACACTCCTTGTGAGTTTGATCATCGCACATGTAACTGTGTGTACATGTATGTGGGTGTATGGGTTCGTAATGCTCAGTCATCCAGTGACAGTGAGGAAAATGCTTTCTAACTTGAGACCAGAAACATAACTTAGATAAGATTCAATTTCTTTTTTTCTATTATATTGCTTATTACAAAGAATAAACACACTGAATTATTTTACTCAGTTTTGCAATATTTTCAATGATAAATTTGACTTAATTCTGAGAAACTCAAATGCCTTTTTCTGTCATCAGGATTATGTCATCATTGTGCGCCTTTATTTTTTTCAGATTCTTTTCTTTTTTATACCAGGATGTGAGTGAATAATTAAAATCAGCAATTTTTCCTTAGTAATATATAAACTTACAAGTCTAATAATGATATTTATAGATCAAATAAAGTCCAGCATTAATTAACTTGAATTTTTTGTAAATAGAAACATTAATGTGGTATAGTAACCAATAATAAAATACAACTATTTAGTTATGGGTAAACAGGAATTTTTGTGTGATGTTTAAATCTAAATTTGGATTACCTTGCAAAAAAAAAAAAAAAACTATGTAAGCAACCAATTTCAAAAGGCTTTTCTAAAGCAGTAGTCATTTTACACTGGATAAAAATGTAAGGACAGGGCAGGCAGTAACACATCCCAGAAGGTGGTGGTGCTTGTCCCCAGCAAGCCATTCATTCAGTCAGGTCTGGGTTAGGTTCTCTCCGACACACACTCACACATGTTTTGTTTCTTCCTCTCCCTCCAGGCCCTCAACACACCCTGTGGGCTGCAGAGAGATTTTTCCTTGCTCCTTGAGTTTTCTCTGCATGTACTGCTCACAGTAAACATGGTAAGAGAGCTACAGGACCATGGAGAGTTGTCACCCACCTCATGTACAAGTAGTGTAAACCAGTTTTCTAAGTTTTAGAGTAATTTTGATTTCTCTGCTCACAGTATATTCTTAAAACACTACAATTTTCTTCTTCTTCTTCTTCTTCTTCTTCTTCTTCTTTTTTTTTTTTGGACAGGGTCTCGCTTTGTAGAGGCTGGCCCTAAGCTCAGCCTCAAACTCATATCACAGCAATCCTCCTGCCTCTGCCTCCCAAGTGCTGGGATTACAGGTGTGAACCACCATGCCCGGCACTGTGGTATGTGGTACTGATTGCTGCTGGGCATGAATCTCCACGCCCAGTACTGTTATATGGTTTCTGGGGATGGAACCCGGGCCCTTGCACTTGCAAGACAGGCTCCAGAACCACTGAGCTAAATCCCCAGCCCTACAATTTGCTTTTTAGTGGAATTACTTTCATTTTTTTTAGAGATCTTGGAATATATATGGCATAAAAGACCCACCGAGGAAGGAAGTCAGGAGAGGATTTTAGGGACAAGGAAAGTAGTCTGATGTATTGTCATCTATTGATAAATGTACCATCTAAAAGCCATAGGTAAGATCATGTGTCTCATATTCATATATATATTTATATAGGATACATGTATACATATATTGAGTAAGGAAAAGTAAGATTATGATTATCTAGCTGAGGATAAAGTAAAATTAGTGAGTGGTTTCCATTTGAAATAGGTGGAATTAAATTACCCCAAGCTAATGAAATAGCAAATCAAGGCTTTCTCACTTCAAAAATTTTTACTCCACAAAGAAATATATATATTATACATTTACCTGAACACAACATTTATGTTCTTTCTTGTAACACACATTATCAGAAGAACATAGAGAAATGCGTACTAATTAATTGTAGAATTTTATTAAGTAGAAGGCAAAAAGGTTACAAAAAAGATATGAAAAGGTTACATACCAAAAATTATAGACCTAATTATTGACACTGAATTTGAAAAATTAAAGTGCATTTTTAAGGATATATGCCATGTTATATAAAATTATTTATTTTTACAATAAACTTGCATTTCTATTTTTTGACATTTATTTTTAAACTATTGGTATGTTTTTGTTATACATAATGAGGAGTATTGGCACACACCTATCATATCTCGATCCTGTTTACTTCTCTTCTCCCTCCCCTCCCATCTCCAACCATCTTCAGATTCAGAAACTTTTATTCTGTCATCAGTGCAACTTCTCTTTAAGTGCACTTTAATCTTGGCTTTTGCTCTTACCAGTGGAAAAGCAAATACTCGTATATCCAGACTCACATGTACCTGTGGTCTATGCCAAAAGCAAAGGCTGAAATGCTAAAAACAGCAGGGCAGCGTTCTCCTCTGTGTTATAAAGAATTTCTCCTGGGTCTATTTTCAAAATAAAATCCAATGACTGTTAGAGAAATAGGTGAATCAACTCAAGTGTTAGCTGAAGAAAGGGCTGAAGGGTGAGTAATCGAAAGCCAGGGAACAGGACGAGTACAGTCCCGGTCAGCCCCGCACCAGCCTTCAAGTTTGAAACTGTGCTCATAGATGAACATCTTTTAGATGTTTCGCACATGGCACACACGTGTGTACACACTGGTGATGCCTGCCTTCCCTGTATGGCTCTAACTCTGTACCACATTTCATACACAGCCATGCTCTTGAGAACACTCGGAATCATGGTTAATCAAAGCTTAGGTGGTTGCTTGGTTGAAATGAAACATGATCTTTAAGAAAGGGCTCCCAGCAATGCGCTCTGCTTTCCTCTCAGCCTGTTCCCCTCCACGAAATGGTAAGAGTTCAGCTGACAACAGGGTAAACAGATTATTGTGTTATTGCTGGCTGATTGCCGGAGTTATTTTGGAGCTTCATAATTCATTTAAAGAGATTTTTGACATTTATGAAATGACTTCTATAATCAACTGACAGTGCAATATCCTATAATTGTTCAATTAAAAATGACTACTAGTGCAGTCATTTATTAGTGGAATCAGATAATTGTCTTGCCACTAAAGAGTACTTCTCACTTTGCACATCAAATGAAAATGTTTGAATATAAATCTGTAACATAGCAGCCAAAGTCCTGGGGATTTTCAAGTGCATATGTAATTATTACAGACCTCTGAAGTAAATATGGTTTAATGTGATAATCTTAAATGGATTGTGTGTGAGCCTCACAAAACACTCCACTGTATAACCAGAGCATCTGTCAGAACGGAGAGGAGTTCATTTCCTACCAGTATGAAGTTCATGAGATCCCTTCAGTGTGGAGTTTAACACGTGTACTTGGAACACAGGACAGCATGCGTTTCCTTTGATTCTCATTTTTCTTTTTGTCCCCTTTGCAGATGAAACTGATTACCAAGGTGAGGAGTTGGGAATATTTGCCTTGATAAATCAGTTTCATACAGAATTCCACAGCACCAGGGTCAGAATCCTGAGGTTCTGACGTTCAGATACGTATACAGATAGGAACACGGGTCCCCAAAACCGAAACTGTAGCCTACTCACATCCAGACCATGCAGAGTCACACAGGACACAAGTTCAAATGCTAAATTTCTCTAAAATAAAACACTTGGACTCACTTTATCATGAGCCATCTGTTAAGCTAAATCATAAATCGGCCTTTGATTAAGTAATGTTTAAAAATGTCTCATCACACCGACAAGAGAAGGCAGAGATCGTGGAGAAAGACCAACATAAAGAAAAAACTAAGGGGAGGAAACAGCGGTCCCTTTACAGACAGTGGTTTCTTTACTTTTATTAATTAACGCTGTGCCTCTTCGGACAAGCTGGCGAACACTCAAAACTTCCACTCAGATAATGATAAGGAAATTCAGAGCAGCCTCGACAGACGGAAGACATTACTTCATTTGAGGTTGCTACAAAGTAGAACTTAGCAGTGTCATCTCAAAGTTGCAGCTTAATTTTAATTTTTACACAAACAATCCGATTTGGTCGCTTGTTAATCTCCATTTTATTTACAAGAAGATGTTTTAAAATCGCTGTCAGATTCAGCGCTGTCTCCTTCTCTCGCATCCTTTCTAACCCATCAGCAAGGGGAGAGCGTTTGAATCACAGCTGCTTGGGGCTTTTTGTTTTTGTTTCTCTTCAAAAAAGATGGGGTTTTTTTCAAGCCCGTTTTTCTTCTTCTTGTATGGATTTTAGAGAGAGTTTTGATAAAGACAGTCCTGGCAGCTGGATGATAAATATTATTTTCTTAACCTGCCTAGCTTTGTCAGCCACCTGCGACTGTAGCCTGCCACACGTTGGAAGCAGCTCATTAACTTTCCCACAGCTTCCCGGGAGTTTTCCTTGTTTTCTTTCACCTTGGGTGTGTGCTGCCTTCTCACAGAATGGTTAACTATCCGAGTAGGCCGAGTGGGCTTTGGCACGGCGCGCAGAGCACGCTTCAGGCAGCTTCCCTGCTAAGGCTCAGAATCTCTCTTAAACACATTAAGCAGCCCATTTTGGATTGATAGTGCAGTAATTATTCTGCTTCACCCTAAAAACCATCCTGGGGTAATTGGCGCTGAGGAAAATTACCCAGAGTCCTCCACCACCTGGTAGTTAAGGAACGAATCCAGGGAAAGATAAGTGAAGCAGGAAAAAAAAAATCGGCACTTATTTGATTTTAATCTCACCACTTTGCAAGCATTTAAATTGCCTTAATCAGGTGGTTGGCTTCCAGCCTAGCTGGTAATCTGTTATCAAATTTGAAACTAGATTTTTTAAAATGTCAGTGTAGGCTGAGAATTGAAGTCTATTAACAGTTATGAGCCTCCCTCCTAAACTTCCATAATCTATGTATTAATAATCCTTTTTTAAAAAGCTGTCAAATATTACTGTATTTCAACTCAACATTAACAGTACACATATAAAAGCACAATTTAATTATTTGTTATTTATTTTTATTTTAAAGTGGAGAGAACACAATGCTAAGATTCTTCACAGTAAAATCCTTTTTCCTTTTTTTTCTGAAGCAATAGCTTGAGTCTATGGAATAACCTTGATAAATGTAATTGAATTTTTCTCTGATAAGATTAACTAGTGGTAATTGTGAATGGGGAGGCCTGACCCACTCCAAATGAGATGTATGACAAGCTGAAAATAATCAATTTTTTTCTTTTCTTTATTTGGCTCTAGGATTTTTTTTTTTTTAATGGAAAAAAGAAAATCTGGGCCTGGCAGGATGAAACATTTGTATTTGTATCTGAATTTTTTTTTTTTTTTTTTTTTTTTTTTTTTTTTTTTTTTTTTTTTTTTTTTTGTAATCATGGCTGATCTCCCATCTCCTCAGTGTGTCTAATTGTGTGGAACTCGGTTTAAAAATGAGATCAACACATGGAACCCCCAAAAGGCTTAATTAAGGGAGGGAATTAATACGTAATAAAAACCTTTGGTTTTGTGGGTTTTTTTTTTTTTTTTTTTGACAAATGCAGCATAAATTCCACCTGCAACATCTTAACTGTTGTTAGGACCATTAAACTGACTATATTATGTTAAGAGACAGAGCAGGATAAAAAGAAGAAAATAATTTTACTTTGAAGAACTTCATTACTGTGATAGCAGGGTTGGGTCATGGCTCTTTACGATTCCTGTATGATTTGCATTTTGAATTGAAGTTTTGTTCTTCATAGCACACAAGCCAGCAATCAGAAGCATATAGAAAATGGCTTGATAGATTCCCCTTTTAAACATGCTTATAAGACATTTTGCCTGTGTAGCTTTTTGTAGTACACATTCCATAGGGTTTCTCATATACCAGTCAAGAAAGCATATATCTCTAAATTCATTTCCTCAGAAGTGGAAGAGCTTAGAAATATGTGTTAATATAAAACAAATAAAATAATATTTTTTAAAAATCTGTAGTACTATTGTAAGGAATTTTATTTGAAAAGCAGAATACGCTGCCATTATTTTTAGTCTTTCATGGTCTTTATCTGGCCATAGAATTTTAGGGGACAGATCAGATTATAATAGAGACCACTCCACCAATGCGGATTCCTGATTCCCTCCCTGCTTTCTCATGAGGTCCAGTAAAGGACTCTATCAGAAACATAAAATCTAGTGACGATGAAATTAATCATAATATACAAAAAGAAAGCAGCTGGCAACTAAGCAATGAATAAACCAAATGTGCTTTTAACTAGCTACCACAGTGTATGTAAGATGCACATATTATGTATGTCTATATAGACTTTCAGGAGACACCCTAAGTATTGATCTTTTTATTTGTATGTATATATATATTTCTTATACTACTTCAGAAGTTCTCTATTACTTTGGAGCAGAGTGGATGCATCTAACCCAAACTGGCATAGTTGGCCTTTGATCGAAGAAGGCACAGTATTTCCAACCTGCTCATCATAGATGCGCATCTATATCTGCGTGCTGGAGGGCTTCATGTTTCATGTGAAATACATGACAACACATGCCTTCACCAAAACACCAGATCCAAGATAAAAATTACAAAGAGTCTTCTAGATGAGACCATGAATGCCAACACATCTTCAAAACAGAAAGGACATTCAAGCTTTTACACACTCTACCTAAAGAGTAATGACTTAAATGTGGTTCCATTTGTATATGATATTATATTTGAATTCTTAGTTCCTCTGCTGTATCATAGGAAAGGGTGCCCCCTGAGTGGCATTGCCTACTAGTGTCTGGTTAATAAAGTCACCTGGTTGATCTTGCCCTCTCATTTATCACCTTACATACTTGGGAAAGGTAGACATTTCAGATAATCTGCTTGCTGACCACCTGGCTAAGTCATTGTTTATATGACACTACAACGAGCAAATTGTCAGGAAAAATGGTACTCCTTAACATGTAGATTTAGAGAAATAAGAGCTATAGTATGTTATTTGTTCTTTAAAAAAGAACTTGAATTTCAGAACTATTTTGGAAAAATGTGAAGATAGATGTTCTGTGCAGAATAGTCTGCAACTCTTTTGTGGACTATTTTGCAGAAAGGTTATACTCTCAGACCAGAACTAGAGACACAACCCACATATATGCTAAGTGAGGTGAACAACGTTTGTCTAACTACTCTTTCCAACTAGAACTTTGTTGTTCTGTTAAACCAAATTTAAGACATTGGCATCTCTTAGGAAAAAGTGCTTGTGAAAGATGCCTCGCATAGACACAGGCACCACAAAAAAGCTAAGCCTTAGTAGGCAAAATACTAAGTATTTTGAATAGTAGAATTCATTACATTATTCTTCATTGCTTAACAAATACATACTGAACAACCACTTTTGCCAGGCTCAGCCCTCCCCACGGAGGGAAAAATTAGAATAAAAAATATTGTCCTTGCTCTGAAGAAATCAACATTCTGCTTCTGAAAATGGGTATGTGGGTGGCAATTTATAAGTTCCATGGAAGGGTAAAAGCCAATTCTGTAAAAGGACAAAGAAAAGAAATCAAGTTAATCTGGAAAATTGAGGCTGGCTGATTAAGTAGGAGGAAGATAATAATGCTCTATGCATTAAATGTGTTGCTTATTTCGAAAGAAGAAATCAGAA
This sequence comes from Petromus typicus, assembly GCA_004026965.1. Lineage (NCBI taxonomy): Eukaryota > Metazoa > Chordata > Mammalia > Rodentia > Petromuridae > Petromus > Petromus typicus. The sequence goes on along the minus strand of PVIR01007645.1, from coordinate 30,699 downwards.
CTAAAAGATGATGCATCTACTTATATCATTTTATTTAGCAATTCATTCCCTTATAACTAATTACAGAATCACAATAGGAATAGTATTAGCCAGAATTTCTTATGCAGCAGGCAGTGTCCTAAATGCTTATTGACACTATCTCTGTTGCTCCCCATTGCAATCATGTGGATTGTCATTGTTTGCATTTTATGTCTGAGGAACTGGAGGTGCCAACAGAGTAAGTGACTTGTTCCAGGTCAGGCCACAGAACTCAAAAGTTCCACAGGGAGGATATGAATTTAAGTAGTCAGTCTCTGAAGTCTGGTAGAATAAGGCTTTTGCTTTCCATAAAGTACTTTATGACAAACAAACATTGAACACTCTATTTTGAAGAGTGTGCGTTATAAAAGTTTTTCTTCAATATTTAAAATGTCTAAAAGGTGGTGGTGTTACCCAGAACCACTTCACTCTTTGTACGTTATGAAGTTAGCTGGTTCTAAACTCCACAGCAATATATCCTTGAGAGCAAACAAGAATTGGTTTACTTTATTCCTTAGCTTTTGACAACCTTTATTATTTCATTTATCTGCTATTCATAGCAAGATGTAAACATCTTTCTGCCCAGTGTGATCCTCATATCACACGTGGGGCAGTTGAAAATATTGGGAATCAATATGTTATAAAACAACAGCCAGTACTAAAAAGGCAGACCCAGAGAAAATTCATTGAATGTCAAATAAAAAATAAACATCAACAGTTAAAAATGTAATAAGATAATAAATTAAAAGAGGGAATTTTAAAAAAATTCTTAACCCAAAAAGCAATTTGACAAGTAAGATATACCTGTATTAAACACAAAGCCACCTACAGTACAGGGAGCAATGAATTTTTCATGCAGTTAAAATAGGGTTTTTTTAAATTTAATACACAGCATACATGGCATTAGTACCATTGATGGTGGGGTTTCAGCCTCAGGAAGGGAAGGAGAACTCCAGCCTCCATGAAGGCATTAGTTAGCACAGGCGCTACATTTTTATTGATCTGTGTAGACACTTGTGACTAACCATTTATAGACTAAGGATCTCGCTTTCTGTTTCTTACATGCAGGTGCTTGACCCTTGTTTTTAGTTTTCCTACTCTCAGTTTTTCTTATCCCTCATCTCCAAAATTGCATCATCTGATCTTCCCATCCACGGTCACTCAGGAAGTCTGTGTCTGTGCAGCATCATTCATGGACCTGTCACTGAATCCGCAATTCCATAGAAAACCTATAAAAAGTGACAAAAGAAGTAGGGCACTGCATTCCTTGTGGGCTGCTTAAAATTTCATGTGCAAAGACGAACAATCCCAAGGAAATAAATACCCCTCTCGGACCTAACTGCCTGGATGAAATAGGAACACAGTAGTCTAGGACAAAGTGCGACTGCGGCCCCTACCGTCCTCTCAATTCTCCTAGCAAAAATGGCAGCCCCCCCAAAACTCACACACTAGGCTTTGGTAACCAATGGTTACTTTCCTTCTGCACTGTGGCTTTAAGGCAGATGATACACCTCCCTGGGAGCCCCAGACTTCCTTGTAGGCATCTCTTTTCTCCAGCCTTTTTTTTTTTTTTTTTCCTTAGGACCATAAATAACTACTGTATCCATAGGCTCTTTACATGACAGTATAGACTAAAAGAATGAGGCTTTCATTGTAAAAAGCAGGCTCAGAAAAGACTTTTGTAAGTATTCTTGGCAAAGTATCCATAGCCCCAGGGACAATCACAGAAATATTTTTTAAAAAATTTTTTCAGAGATTTAATCAGTTAATATTTTTTAACCTCTTCTTGTCCAGGCACTTACAAATTTCTAGGGAAAGGCTATGATCTCTGCCTTCAGGGCTCTTATATCCTCATAGGAAAAGCTCTATCTGTGGTTACGTGTTTACAGTGTAGTGAATAGAGTACAGCTCTACAAAGGGATTATGAAAAAAAAAAAAAAAAACAGCAAGGTACTGGTGCCAACAACCTGGAAAGTAAGAAGAAATGTTAGAATTGTCCTGGAGGCGATACCTGAACTCTGACCAATGTAGACAAGCAAAGGGAAAAGAGTGAAACTTGGTAGGTGAACTTCCGGGGGAAAGTTCAAGCCGTTTAGCTTGTACCGCACAGAAAGGAAGTCAGAGAACAGCAAAGGGCGGAAGCAGAAATGAAGGCCCAGGCAAAGCACAGGGAACCTCACAGGAAGTTGTACAGTGGAGAGAGTCTGCCTGCAAAGGAGGCAGGAGAGGGAGAGTGGAAGGAATGTGTCACACAAAGGAAGAAAGGAGGAGCCGGGCGTGGTGGCTCACGCCTGTAATCCCAGCACTCCGGAGGCAAAGGCAGCAGGATTGCCACGCGTTTGAGGTGAGCCTGAACTACAAAGTGAGACCTTGTCTAAAACAACAACAATAACAACAAAAAATTAAATTAAAAATTTATTAAAAAGAAACTAGGGAAGCCTAAAGACTCCCCCCTGCACTTAGAAACAACGGAATCCTGGCCTAGAGATGTGGCCATGGAGTAGAAGGAAGCAAAAGTTCAAGATGTTCGTGCAGAAATTCCTGCCAGTACTAAGTGACCCAGGTGAAGGAGAAATCAAAAGTTGTTCTCTGATATCACTGGACAGATCATCAGCTGAGGTAGTATCTCCACATAGAAGAAAGCAAGTTTATGAGATTATGAAGTCCAGACATGTGATTAAGTATGCTAAGATACAAGGACCATTGAAATCCTAAAGACTCGGGGAGCAGGTTATGTATCCATGGTAATCATTGCTCTCAAATTAGAGAACATAACTCAAAGATAATGTGTAACAGTTTAAAAAGAAATCATAGTCCAAGTTTGGGAACAGCAACATTTAAAGGACATTGTAAAATATGCTTAAAGAAAAAACTGGAAAATCTCATTATGGTTTCAAGGAGTACAAGGACTTCAGTAACTTTTAGTAGAAAGAAGACACTTTGCGGAATCAAGAATTTGCAACAAAAAGTGATAAAATAAGCTTTGAAGACATTACATTTTGAACTCAGCAACTCTTGATTTCTTATGGTTATAGGGGGGAAAAAAATGACTTGGACAAGGTTGTAGGTGAAGTGAGTACAGGCACTTCCCAGAAGTTTTCAACGAATATTGAAGAAATAAAAGAATTAAGAAAAAAGGTTACAAGACTTGTAAGAGTCTGCCTATAAGATTTGACAAGAAAGAAGTAACCTCATTATTGTTTGAAGAGTAGAGGGCAAGTACAGTGTGGAATTTGAAAAAATGACATGGCAGTTGGGACAGTATCCAAAAGGACATATGAGGTTCTACCACTAAGGGCAAAAATAAAGATGTTGGTCTTGAGGAAGAGGAAGAACATACCGGCCTCTGGCATTATAAGGCAGGATGGGAAGATGGGTGTGGTGTGAATAATTTTAGGGTGAGTGAGGTATGAGACTGACATGTACTTAACCCAAAGGTTTCATACAGGAATCACCACCAGTGAAAGGAAAGAACTGTCTATGCAGATCAGAAAAGAGAGCAGGTTTTGAAATAAAGAGTCTTTGAAGAAAATGAAATCAGATTGATCAACTAAATCATGAATAAACTAAACAGAGTTAGGGTCAAGCCAAACTTTCACCCAGAGGTCTGCAGTAATGATAAGAAGCAATACAATATTTTAGAGTCTTCTTAAATTTTTTTAATTGAAATTTTTATTGGTGCATTACATATACACATCATGATTACATTCAACAATGAGAATTTGTACCAGTATATGACACAACTTAATTCTCATTTTTTTTTAAGGTTTTTTGAGACAGGGTCTCACTTTGTGGTTCAGGCTGGCCCTGAGCTCAGCCTCAAACTCACATCACAGCAATCCTCCTGTCTCTGCCTCCCAAGTGCTGGGATTACAGGCGTGAGCCACCATGCCCGGCACTGTGGTATGTGGTACTGATTGCTGCTGGGCATGAGTCTCCACACCCAGTATTGTATGTGGTTACCGAGGATCGAACCCTGGTCCTTGCACTTGCAAGACAGGTGCCGGAACCACTGAGCTATATCCCCGGCCCCCTTAATTCTCATTTTTTTTCCTTAGCCCTACCCACCCTACCACCCCACCCCCAATATAAATAAACTTTGTTTCCTTTCTTTTTTGTTATAATCTCATTGTTTTTCCCCTTCACCCTATTTTGCTTGAAGTATTTTATATTTCACAATATATAACATACATTCTAGAACTCATTTATATCTTTATTTTCTCATACCAGAGAAAAGATATGATATTTATACATCTGTGACCTATATATTTTACTTATTAGGATGTCCTCAAGGTACATCCATTTAAGTATAAATGATTCAAACTTATCATTTTTTATGGCAGAATAATACTCCATTATATAGAAAAACCACAGCTTTTTTATCCAGTCTCCAGTTGATGGCCATTTGGTTTGTTTCCAAGATTTAGCAATCACAAACTGAGCTGCTAAAAACATGGGTGCACATATGTCACTGTGATATGAATCTTTTAGTTCTTGTGTGTATATACCTAGCTTCCTCAATTTTTTATGTATAAGGCTACAGAAAATTTAACGAAGTGTTTTGTTTTGCGATTCCTGGGCAGAAGCGATGCATGTGGTCCTCTCCTCAGTAAGGGTGACACTTGGCCAATGAGTGTGGCTGTTCCTCATGGCCACGTGTCACCATTTTGTAGAACATCTTTCAAAACAAAGGCCCAACTCTCTCCATTCCACTCCGATTACATGAGTCCAGGTCAGCACTATTGCCTCTAGACAATGACCCCATTTTCTAACCTGGCCTCTCTTTGAGTGTTTCTCACAACAGCTAAGTAAAATATTTTTACATTTTTTACATTTTTTACATTTCAGATGTTGCCTACACCGTGCCTTTCTTGTAGAACTTCTCGCAAGAAGAGTAAAGGTCATACCCCTTAACCTGAACGATAAGTCCCCACATGGCAGCCCTCTCTCCTGTTGCCGATAGTCTCTCCCACCACTTGCTTCCTTCCCTGCCTGCTCCCTGCCACACTCACCCTTCAGCTTCTGGGATTCACCAAGCACCTCCTGCCTTTGCATTAATTTATCCACCAACTCAGAACAGCGTTCTGCCTAACACGCACATGGTTGTTGCTTTCTCCTTGTTGAGTTCCCAGCTTAGTTACCTCTTAGAAAAAATTTCCTTTACCCTCTTACCTAGTGTACTTGAGTTGCCAACCCCACCAGTATTCATATTTTATTGCCAAATATATCATTTAATACTCAGCTTTATAAACAGTGTCATCAATGCATTTCACTGTTCATTGTTTTCACATTTTGTAAAACTATAATATCCTTGGAGGCAGGAACTGTGTCAATCTTGTATATCCTGAAGCTTTCTCTAACAAAATGTCCAGATAAATGCCTTCTGCACAGTAGAAAGGCCAGCTTACTGAATGAAGGTGAAGGCATTAATGCATGAGCCCTTCACCCTCCATAAACATAGTATCAATTTACCAGTCCCACTTAGGGATTTCTGCAATATCATCTGATCTCTGTATTTTGAATTCCTGAAACACTTATTCTCTTTTGTAATTTTCTTTTCCCCTAAATAACCCTTAAGTATTAATATTCTTTGGGTATTTACCCTGAGTCTTGGGCACTTTGTAGTTCTCATATTCACCCAAGATCTCAATTTTGATTACTACTGAAACAAATCTTACGTGCTAACAGCTCTCATGGTCTCCATCCTTCACCTGTGACTTGAAGCTGTTCCTCTAAATGTCCAGCAAGAACTCTAAATTGATATTTCCAACTTGCTGAAAACTTAAGACCTTTAAAATCAACCACTCTATTTCCTCACATCCTGCCCCCATTTCTGCTTTTGTACCACGATCTTCCTCAAGGGTGCCATCATCACTCATGTACTTACCTCAAGTAGTTGCTCATTTATTCATTCCTTAAGCAAGGTTCTCTGAGTGTTTTCTATGTGCTGGCACTCTGAATAGACATGTCATTGTATAAACAGACAAAGTACCGAATATATGTCCCACCCAAATCTGCTTTCTCTCACCAACAATCTTTGGTTGTTCTAGGATCTGATTTTTCTCATTTCCTGTTTCTGGTTGATAGCCTAGTTTGATCAGTATTTCCCGTTTGAGGATCCTAATTCATCACATATTCTTCATTTGTTCTCTCTTGCCTTAGTTCAAACATTATTATTACTTTGAACTGGTCACTCTGCCTCCAAATATACTTCCTCAATGAAGCAAGACGAGTCACTCTAAAATATGAGGCTTATCAAGATCTTCCCTTAGTTAAAATCTTGCAGTGCCTCTCCACCCTCTCTTAAAATGAGGACTAAAGAGAGACCAATACAGAATCAGACTTACATAAAAGAAGGACAGGTCAGAACACTCGGTGAATGCCCCAAACACACAGACGTGTTCCTCACAGAACAACATCATAATATGAAATGTGCTGGCACCAGCTGGAGTAGACCAAGCAGATCCAATCAATTTATATGTGTAATTTTTCATCACAGAAATGCTGCTTTCATTTTCTCTATCTTTCTTTGTGCTTGTTATACATTCTTATTTTATATAATTTGTCAAATTATTAAGTCTAACTTTAACTTCCAATTCCTGACAATCTATGAATATACTTAACAAAACAATTCCTAGCATATATTTAAAAGGGTCACACTAGCCACTTTTTGAACTAAATATATTAGCAGGATAATAAAAAGCAATATACATATGTATATGTATTCATATTCAACTTTAATTTTCTTTAAAGAAAATTCTGTATCAAATAACGTATTCGATCAAGAAAGAAATCATCTTCATTGTTACTTCATGAATAGGGAAAACCAATTCTCCCCACATTTCTTTGAGTACTTTTGGCAATTATGGGTTATTTCTTAAATCGTGACTTTCTTTTTTTCTCCTTAATCTTCAGTAACCTTGATTTCTTTTCTTAAACTTGAGGTGAAATCTGATAGAACAGGCAAAAATTGCCACATATAAAAGATGTTTTTAAATAAAGCCATATCAGCCATTGTTTGTCCTGGTTGACAGAATCAATCAATTCAGTTACCAATCAAACAATTATAAAATGCCAGCCTTGATCCTGGCATGGCTCTCATCCTGTGCATTGATGAAAGTAAATTCTCCAAAGAGAAAAAAGAAGTTGGAAAATTACAAAATTACAAAAATGAATTACAAAATACGTTTATCAGAATATTTTTGTCTCCACCAATATGAATTATGTGCATTTATATTTTTACCTTTGAAATCTTTACAGAAAACAATATTGTTAGCCTGAGTGATTAAAGGTATTATTAAAAATCTACTATTATATAAACCTACATGATATTCAGATTTCCTCTTCAGGGAAATGCTGCATCCTAAAGCTCTTGTGATGTTGAGTAAGTTCCTATAATTATTTCCTTTAGAAGCAGTGAACCAGGCTCTGTCCTACAGGGCGCTACACTGGGTCACTGTTCCATCTTAAGTGATCTCTCAGAGGGCTTGTTGGGAGTGAACTAATTCTGAGCTCAGGACTCTTCTGGGTAGATGCCATTGTTCCATGTCATTCTGCATTTACACACAGTATGCACTTGAGCTCTGAACTTGAGAGTTCAAGTAATCCCTGTAGAGCTCAATCCCGAGAGACTGAACAGAAAGTCAAAGGAGCTATGCTTCCACTAAGTCAATAGAACAATTACTGAAGGTTATTCAGGATCTTTGTATATGAAGTACCCTCTCCCTCCAGATTCTCAGGTTATGTTTATTATAGATTCGAAATGTGAATTGAATGACAAAAAGTAAAATGAAAGAAGCCACTTTGCTATGTGTTTTTTTTTCCCCCAGAGCTTTTTGTCACTGTAGTTGTTAGTTAATGGATCCGAGTCATCATATCCCTAAGGGATTGTAATAAGCAAAATCCTCCATACATCTAATTATTTAAACAACAAATAACCTTTAAACATGACAAAATAGGGCAGTTGAATAAGCACAGACTACGTTCAGTAATGTGTTAATTTGGGAAACAGTGGAAAATACAAATCAACAGAGTCACAACCACTTACCTCAGTCATCCAAGAAAATTATTTGAGCATATTTTAGGAAGGGCTTTTCTCATATGTTTGGGAGCCTGTATTTCAATATTTGTTGTGCGATTCCAAATTGCACTGACTTAGTCTTTCTCGTGACATAACTCCGTCAACTGTGCGATCCACTCAGCCCTGCAGCACCTCCACACTGAGCATTCAGTGAACAATTTTTTAGTCTGATGTGTGTCTTTTATCTCCCGTTGTACTCTCCAACACTAAGGCTTAGAAACACAGAAGCTATAAACTAATGTGCATTTTTTATGATGATATAAGTTTAATTTATTTTAATATTTCGGTGAATTATCTACCCAACTGATTTTAAACAGCAACAGGTCACAGTCAGCTGGTTTCACTTTCCTATTAAGCAATAGTTTATAGTCACCAAGAACCCAAAAATAGTAGATATTTCTATATTTTTAGGAGTCTGCCCTAGGTATTTAAGATGTAGGTTGAAAGTGTTCATACTATAGCCAATTGGTAAAATTGTTCAACGTGATATTAATAATAGAAAAAAGAAAAGTCTTAATATTTTTAAGAAATTCAACTGGGATTGGACACTCAGGAAGAAAAGCCATTGAAAATGGAAGATGCATTAAAGTATATACAAATTCCATTTTTAAGAATTTGCAGCTGGAAGCAGTAGCCCGGGCCTGTACTCTCAGCTACTTCAAGTGTGAACCAGTTGATAGACCCCAAGAGTTTGAGGCCCGACTAGGCAGTAAAACAACACTCCATGTAGAAAAAAGAAAAGAAAAATATAAATAAATAAAATGAAGGAAAAGAGGAAGTTGTTCCAGAGCTAAGAAAATGAATCTGTGCTGATGTAAATCAAAAATAGTAGTTGCTCCCAGAAGTTGAGGATGATTGAAAGTAGTACAAACCTACCCTCTAAGGTGAGGGGTAGTCTGTATCTCGTTTAGGCTATTGATCATTTAAGGTATTGAGCATGCGTTTATCAACACTCATTGAATTGAACACATGGAGATCATTTGTGAAAATCTGACCTTGATTACAAATGAAACATCTGGAACAGTGTGCGAGTCAGTAAGTTACTGTTGCCCAGCAATAAATTCATCGTTAAATTTGGAGCTTGGTGATATGGACACTATAACTGCAAGCTGCATTTCTGCTCAGCCAGGTGGCTGTGTTAGGCTCCTCCAATGAGACTGCAGAAGGAAATGCTCTTCGCCGTTTCCTGTTACTCCCTGTCAGCTCTGCCTGTAATTCTTTACAACATCTGCAGCTACATTTCTCACCCAGTAGAAGCAATTTTAGCCCATAGCAGCAGAATATAATTTGTAGGCTTGTTTGTTTCCAACATGTACAGAGCCAGCAAAGCAGTTTATACCACAAAACTCAGGAAGCAGAGGACAGTTAACAGTGGAGCTAATGAAAACCAAATGGGTTACTGGAAAGTCATGTATATGCAGTTGTACCTCAACTCTGCTCTCCCCAAGCTACCAACCTGACATAACGAGAGACTTTTCTGAAGAGGTGGGATGAGTACGTAGGCCCTAAGACATTAATGAAGAAGGAGACCTCTAACAATTTGCATGTAAGGACTTTACCTTCCTACTACATCTTGACTCTCTATTTCTTCACTCCTACTGATAAACAACTAAAAAATTCCCTTTGGGGAAATTGGCCACAGATATGGCCACAGATACAGCAACTTAAGGTCACAAACAAAACAGCTGGCTTCTGAATCATTTATTCTTCTGAGACCCTTTAATGAAGGAGCTTCCTCAATGCATATGACCTTAAAATTAGGATTTTAGTACTACAATATTAAGCATGAAGGAAGAACCAAGGATCACCAGATAAGTTAATAAATTCCAAACAGTGACAGTAGAAAATACTCAAAGTGTAATAGGATGAAGGGGGAAAATAATAAGATTATAACAAAAAAGAAAGGAAACAAATTGTATGTATATAGTAGGAGTGGTAGGGCGGGTAGGTCTATGGGAAAAAATGAGAATTAAGTTGTGTCTTATACTGGTACATATACCCATTGTGGAGTGCAATTATGATGTATGTATGTAATGTACCAATAAAGAGTTCAATAATAAAAAAAGAAAGGAGAACCAATGAAATAGATACAAGTCAGGGAACAGGAGAAACAACCTAAAGGAAAACATAAAGCTGTGACCTTTAGAGCAGAAAACAGGAGAATGAATAACATATGTCTTTCATAAAACAAGAACAGAATACTGTTTAATAAACAAGGTTCAGGGCCAGGGATATAGCTCAGTGGTTCTGGCACCTGTCTCGCAAGCGCAAGGACCCGGGTTTGACCCCCGGTAACCACGTAACAATACTGAGCTTGGAGACTCACCCCAGCAGCAACCAGTACCACATACCACAGTGCCGGGCATGGTGGCTCACGCCTGTAATCCCAGCACTCGGGAGGCAGAGGCAGGAGGACTGCTGTGATGTGAGTTTGGGGCTGAGCTCAGGGCTAGCCTGAACCACAAAAGCGAGACCATGTCTCAAAAAACCTTAAAAAAAAAAAAAAAAAAAAAAGCAAGATTCAAAAATTCAGACAGTAAGTTTAAAAATGTAAGTTTTTTAAGACATTCAACAATAGGAAGAAAAAATTGAAGACATCTTTCTGAGAATATATATAAAAAACAAAATAATATAGAAGATGAATAGAATTACAGGACAAATGCAGATTTCCAACCTATAAATATGAGGATTTGCAAAACAGACAACAGAGTAAAAAAATGGCCAAAAAGTATGAAATTCTTTGCAAGCATCAGTGGCATAAGTAATTTATCAGACATCTGGAAATGATCACTTTTTAATTCTGCTCTTATAATTAACATGTTTATTTTTTCATCAGTAATAATTATTTTCATTATTCATTTGATTTGAACAAAAATAACAATTTAAAAAGAAGAGGAACTCAACTTACATAACATTATTTAAATTTAGTAAAATATTCCATACATGTTTTAAATCTGTACTTATAAAACAAAAATATTATGTCCCACATCACACTGTTTCATATTTCAAAGTTCTAAAATCCAAATTAAACACTTAAGGCCACACTGAATGAAATAATTAAAGCAATTCAGATTTCTTCATATTTACATTTACTATGTGATCATCATTTGTTTCAAAACTTATTTAAATAAAAATTATATTACAGTGTGGGCCAAAAACAGAAAGGACACTGAAAGAATTTTGGTGATTTTGAGTTGTTAAAGGTTTACTCTCAAAATGATTATATGGATTTATCTACCTGTATCAGGAGACAGGAATCTGGAAGTTCTGTACATTGATTTACTTGTAGAATATCATATTTAATTCAAACTTTAGAACACACTAATTAGAAGCTTACATAGATATTAAAACTCAACAATAATCCTAGCAATTGATTAGAACTTTGAGTAGTAAGAGATCTGGGTAAATATAACATCTTTTCTCTAGTATGAGAAAATAAAGATGTAAATGAGTTCTAGTGTATATAGTAGATATTGTGAAATAGGAAATATTTAAAAGAAAATAAGGTGTAGGGTGAAATAATGAGGGGAAAAAGAATGTGATAGTAATAAAGGAAACAAAGCTTATGTATATAGCGAGTGGGGTTGTAGGGTGGGTGGGGGAATGGGAGAAAAAGATTTGGGGAGAGAATTCATAGCAAACTAGTCAAAAGAAAAGTACATTTTAGTATTTATGAACAGTAGTCCTACTTTATTTGCAGTTTTTCTTTCTTTGATTTCAGTTACCTATAGTCAACTTTGGTCTGAAAATACCAAATGAAAAATTCTGTAGGTAATCAATTCATGCTTTGAAGTACATACTGAGTAATATGATGGAATCTGTGGGCTTCTCTATTTTATTCTTCATGACAATCATACCTTTGTCTAATGTATTCGCACTATATCTCCTACACCCTGGCCATTAGACACTTAGTAGCCATCGCCTCTATCAAATCAACTGTCGGGGTATCATAGTGCTTATGTTCAACTAACTCTAATTTGATAATGTAAGACCATGTCGCATGCTTAAGCCAGTCATCTTATCTTATAATGTGAGCAGTGTGTCATCCCACAACATTACAATGAAGGGTGAGGACAACACAATAAAATTGGAAGAGAGAATGCATTCACATAACTTGTCTTGCAGTACATTGCTGTAATTGATACTACTTATTATTACTTTTTGTTGAGATCTTATTGTTCCTAACTTATAAATTAAACATTAACGTGAAACATCAAAGACCCAGTTAAAAATGGGCCAGACAGTTCACAGAAGAGTAAACATCAATGGTCGATAAATGCATGAAAAATGTTCATCATCTTTAGCCATGAGAGAAATGTACATGAGAACAACACTGTGACTCTGCCTCCATACATTAAGATGGCCATTACCAAGGACTCAAAAAATAAAATCTTGATGAAATTGTGAGGAAAAAGAAAATTTTATATGTTGTTGGTAAGAAAGTAAACTTGTACACCCACTTCAAAAATCAATATGGGGATTTCTCAAAAAACTAGATATAGAAATTTCATTTGACCTGGTTATACCACTCCTGGGTATTGTAGCAGCACTAAAGTCATCTTATTACAGTGACACCTGCCTACCTTTTGTAGCAGCCCAGCTCCCCATAGCTAAATCATGGAGCGGCCTGTGTACTCATCATCAAATGAATGAATAAAGGAAAGGAGCAAAGAAATGCACATGGTGGAATACTACTCAGGCATAAATAAGGAAAGGTGTGTGTCATCTGTGGGAAAATGGATGAATCTTGGACAACATATGGCTAAGTAACTCAATTACAGGTTAACTCATCTCTCTAGTATAAGAAAACTAAAATAGAAAAAAATGAAAAAATAAAGAGCTATGTTAAAACACAGAAGGTAGATTCTACAGAGATAGAAGGAGATCTTAAAGATGAATGAAAGGAGGGCAGGGACAGCAGAGAGGATGAAAGTGACGCAGATGCTGTCATCTTCCAAATCAAATCACCAAGTTGAATTCAAACTCTGTGGATCACAAATAGGCACTCATAAAAAGAAGATAATGGAGGATGCACACTGTCTGAGAAATGAGGAAAGAAAACTGTAAGGGGAAGATAAGATGTTATGTATAAAAAAGAAAAGGAGGTTCCCAGGATGGGGAGGGATTAGTTCATATCTGAGTGCAATTGTTTAGAACAACAAATTGAGAAAAGCATATGAGGATGTGAAAGCACAAATGTCCTTGCAGTACTTGCCTATATTCGCTTTGGTTCTTTACTAGACTTTAAGCTACATGAGGTTGTGGGATAGATTTGTCTCCCTTGGTTATGGAATGTCTTGTTCATTGGAAGCCTAGTGCTTCAAACTACAGAGCTAGATGCTTCTTATCATTTGCCAAAACTGAAAAGAACATGGAATTTTTAAGTCTTGTTAATTATCTTTCTTCTGAATTGTCTCCCTGTAAGAAAGATTAAAAAAGACATTCCTTGCAGGATATTTTCAAATCTCATCTAGCCTGTCCATTAAAATAGAAAGTTAGAGTTATGATACTTAAAGTGATGCCAAGTTATATCCATTTTAGAGCATTAGCAAGGACTTAAAAAATAAAATCCTGATGAAATTGTGGGGCAAAAGGAATTTTATATGTTTTATATCTATCAATATAAAAATATCTAGATTTTTGACTCGACATTTCCACATCTATTAGTTTGAAAAAGTGGCTTATGCTGAAGTAGGGGTTGAAAATATTGTCAATGATTTTTTTATAGTAGATAAACTATAGACGCCACCTATTTTTTTCAACAAAAGACAAATAAACTTTGGTACAGCCATGTAACGTATTGTACATAAGCCATTAACCAAAACGAGGTAGACTTGATGAGCTAATTTAGGAAGATCTCCCAAAATATATTAGTATATAAGAAAAGTGAGATGCTAAAAAACATAGGAACAAAACGATGGTACTTGTACAAAGGAATCTAGCCAATAAAATCTGAGATAAAACATAAGAATCTTCTTTCACTATTGTACCAAAATTATTAGTAATACATATTGTACTGCAAATTAAAATAATCAGCAAGTTCCCATTACTGAAATTAGTAACTAGTAGTATGTTGGTAAGTGGTTAACAATTGGCCTGAAGCAGATGGCCTTGATTTGAAGTGTTTGCCAGAGTGAGGAAATTATTTTTACCCTGACACTGGCATTATATCATCATCATGTTGCTGAATTCAGAGATGGACAAAGGTGCTCATAGTTGCTGCTTTAAACCAGGTGAGCCAGCTCCAGCACAAAAGAAGCTGGTGTTGCAAGAGCAAATATGAGTCTGTTCTTGGCCCTCATGCTCCTTTCTGTCTCTCTGTCACCCAGTAATAAGGCCAGGGAAGCCACTGAGCAGTGCAAAGCTTCCTGTGACGTGTCATTTCCCCATGAAGTGAGGCGAGCAGAGCTGCTGGGTTTAGCTTTCCCGCTAAACAGAGATCAGGCAATTTACAAGATTTTCCTTTGCCCCTTTTAGCTTTTGGGTTTATTTGCATGTGGAGTGAAGAAAATATTAGGTATAACATGAATGAGCTATCAAAGTGATATTTCCTGACCTTTTGAAATGGAAAAACACATCTGAAATTAACAAAATGCATGGAATAAATGCAATGAGTTATGCCCTTTGACTTGCAACTATTTGCCTTCTAGATATGTGTGTATGACCATCAACTTTCCGACAGAAGCCCTAATACTAGGTCTTTGAAAATCCCCACAGTAAATGCTTGGCTAAATAACAAGGAAGGAGAAATGATCTTTCCTCTGAAGTGAGTGCTGATCCAAGCAGCCCTTTCTTCATTTGCTCAATGCAGTGTCATCTAGCTACCGTCACATCTGGGCAAAGGTCATGTATCAAGGCTGTTTATATGTATCTCTGTTTATTCACAGTTGAAAAGTAGCCAGGAGGTGTACTGTAAAGAAAAAGTCAGAACATTGCCAGAGGAAGGCATAAGGTAAATTTCTATTTTAGTATGTGAATCTTAAACATTTTGTTGCTGTATTATAGGCCCCAAATAGATCTTATTACTGAAACCAGGAATTTATTTTGAAAAGAAGTTAGAAACATAATAAACAGTTCAGACTGGACAAAATGTATAAACTGAAACTATTCTGAACAAGTTAAAATATATGACCAGTGATTAATAAATATTGTAATGAAGTACATGAATTGAATGGCATTTGGGGCAATGTTTTGATGTCTTCTCTTGACAGTATATCATACAGAATATACAGATATAGGTCAGGAGTATGATTTGAAGGAAAAATACTACTTATACATCTAAGAGTATAAAGGAGATCACAGGCATAACATAAGGAGTCAAAATATATGGAGCAGTTTATAGAACTTCTTTAAGATATTTTAAGAGATATGTACTTGGACTTCATTTTGCAGAAACAAAGGTATCTCTGTAAAAAGAATCATGAATACAAGGTTTATTGAATTTATTCTTTAATTTTAATCATAAAACCAAATATATTAGCCTTAAAGACATCTATTTCCACACGTTCAGTGAACTTATATTTATAAATGCCAAATTAATTTAAAGCAACATAGTTATGAATATTTAACCAACCTAATTTTGACAATTATCATTGTATGGTTGCCTAACATTTCTCATGCTCTTAACATTATTTTAAAGGCAAAGAGGGAATAAAGTAATATCTCATCCAACAGACCAAATTATTCAACAACAGCATCATAAGTAGCATCATACAACAAAATAACATTTCTTTTCTTTGTTTTATGAGACATTTCATTATAGTTTAGAAAATATATTGAATCAGAGAATTTTTAAATATTTGTTATAAAATATAGATTGGAAAAGATTCAAAGTAAGACAGTTCCACTTATTTTTGCTTTGTACACCACATTAATTGGAACTAGAACAGTTGTAAATAAAAGACTAAGATATGCCTGAGAGAAAAGTTAAGTGATACATTGTAGGACCCTCTTTTCAAAGAATAGAAAAAAAAATCTCAGATGTCATAACACAGTTAAATCATGTCCAAAAAGTACCCTGAATTATCAATTCTGTAAATGACAAATAGCTGTATAGAGAATTTTTGCATTAAATATGTACCAGTAAAACTTAAAAGGATTGTCACTTTTCCCATTAGCCAAAACACTTTTAAGACCCTAGTCTGAATAAAATGTCAGGTTCTGATCTCTAAAGCCAAAGTGAAATGTGTAGCACATAATCAAACTATATTTTACATTGTTAGAGTCAGAAATAATTTATTTTAAGTTTCTTTTGTCTGTGCAGGTCTTGTAATCCCAGCCAAATGTGGTCCAGTCTAGGGCTCTGAACCAGTTCAAACTATACTAAAAATATGAGAGAATGTCTTAAAAATACATTCAGATATTCCAACTTCTTAACTTCCATGTGCACTCAATATGTATACATTAAGAAGAATTTATAAGGCCCCTTGTGTTATTAACTGTAATATTTGTGAAAGATTATGCTATAATTATGTTTAAATTGATGAAACAAGTATACCTACAGATTCAATTTAGAATAGAAAAGAGTTATAACTTGAATTTAAATCTTAATTGCCAAGATTAAAATAATGCCTGAAGAAAATGAACAGGCAGATGGAACAGAAAGTTTAATAAATAAATACAACACTGCACTAAATAAAAGAATGAGTATAAAAAAATTTTTTTTTTACCATTGTATTAGTCATGTATTCATTCTAAAGCGTAATTGTCAGCTGTATTTTCCTATGCCCAAGTAAGCGACTACATCCTTGGGATATTTACAATTTGTGCAATTTATTGAGACAGATCCAATTCCTTTTTTATTTGTTTTCCCAAAGCACCTATTTTTTTTTTTTACCTTTGCTGACCAGAGCAAAATCATCCCCACTAATGTTTATAAAATACCACATTATTGTTAGATACCGAAGGCAAATGCAAGCACTGCAGGTTCTAACAGATACGAACTTGATGAAATCTGTCTGGAGATTGCTGCTGTCCAGACTGCCTAAGTGTGGACTCTGTAAAAATCAGTGGCACGAAAGAACAGGACAAAGCCAAGACAAGTGTGCATCTGTGTGTATGCACTCACAAGCATGTAAGCATTTGTCAGAGAGATCTGAGGAGCAGGCAGATGGATAAACATGGACAAAGAGGAGAACAAAGAACGAACCAATCTGGGAAAAGCATTCTCAAACTTGAATACAAAATAATTTGGCAACAACTCATTTTTCCCACTGACTATTAATTCATGTTCATCACACATATAAGGACTTAAAATTTGCATTCACAAATGGATTCTATTTTAACAAACTCATAGAGATATTTACAAGTTACTAACAGACCAAATTCTCAGTGTTGATAAACAGTACTATATATAATGGGAAATATCTGCTACAAAATAAAAGCTACTCAGTTCTGTGGTGTCTAAATAAAAAAGCACAAGTGCTATCGCCTAGTAGTTAAGGGACCAATGAATATTTTAATGCTTTTCCCTCAGCTACTTCGGAACATCTTTCTTCTTTTTCAATGAGAATAAACTTAAAGAGAGTAGATATTACTGGGCGGGTCCAGAGAGACCTTAGATTCCCTGCCCATAAATATAGAAAAATGGGATCAAGTTCTGTTTATTCTAGATATATGGCACAGTTCCAACTTTATTTATTTTTTTAAGAAACAAGATCGCACTATATTGTCTAGGCAATATGCTGTTACTGTATTGTCCCCAATATCAAAACTCAAGCAATTATTTTGCTTTAACCTTTCTAGTAGCTGAGGATACAATCATATGCCACTATGCCTGGCAGACTTTCAGTACTAAAGAAGGAAATACACCAAAGGAAGAAGGGAACAAACAACAAATTTATTTGTAACATATGCTTGGGATTATTCTAGGATCATTACCTTATGAGCCCTTTAATCTTCCCAATAACTTTGTGATGTGTAATGCAGTAATTACCTCCATTTCACTAATGAGGAAACTGAAGCTCCAAGAAGGTAAACAAATTATCCAGGGCTAGAGAGAAATTACAGATGGATGAGAGAACACCCCATTAAAGAGGCCTAAGCATGCCTCTAGGCCCTTTAGTATGTGAAGCCAAGAAGTAGATCATAGTAAACACTTTATAAAATGTCTGAAGCAATTTTTAATATTTAAGTATTATTCATAAATGTGTTGCTGCTCCATTCATTTGAGCTCTGTTTGTGTGTGACTGTGAAATCCATATGTAATTAGCCTAGGACACAAAACCTGACACCCACAACTGAAAGATGGACAGTCTAATTTGGCTCATGGTTTTGGAGATGCAGTCCATAGCCAGTTTGCTCCAAGACAGAAACATTGTGGCAGAAGGGCACCGTAGAACGAAGCTTCCCAGTTCATGCAGCTGGGAAGCAGAGCAGGGCTGTGGGAAAAGAAAGGGCCAGGGCCCAGGTACAAGGTCAAAACTCCATGACACCCCTAGACATACCCAGGAATTTTCTTCACAAATTCACTAGACGTTTCTAAATCCAATCAAGCTGATCTGTCATGACTAATGGTTGCCATAATGTTGGGATTTCCTGTATCTGCGAACATTCTGTTTGCCTCAGTAGTTAACAGACATAGGCATCTACAGTGGAAATTGAAATCTAATGTGGGTTCATCGTTGACTACCTAAAAGACTACTAGTTGAATGTTCTGAGAGAGTAAAGCTAAGATTCTTGTATATCTACTTCAAAAAGTTAACGTCTCCTTGAAGGAATCTCACTTGTATGAATAAAAGGATTACAAGGCCTATACTTAAGTGAATGGAGTATGAAAGATTTAATAGTTGGGCTTGGATAGAGTTTATGGAGTGACATCTTTGGATTCACGAGCACATCAAGATGAAGTTCCTAAATCTTATCTGGATCAGTAAATGAGCTTTAATAAGTAAGGGCCATGGCTTTATCTTTTAGTCACAAGTATTATATGGAGTACATAACTGAGTTGTTCCACGTGTGGAAAATAATGGTGGTTTTAGTTTCTCATTTGTTTCATACAAAATGTAAAATGTTTTAATTTGACTTCAAAACCTAGGCTTCCTTTGGTTTCATATACTTCTTAAAAAGAGAGTGAAGTGATTCAAAGAATCATCAACACCTTAGCTTTTATCTCACTTTTGATCACCATTTTTCTTGGGCTTACACTCATTCCAGAAATAACATTTTATTCCTTCGAAAGGAAGTCCACTACCCTGACCATTAGACTGAGTGCCTTTCCCATGCATTCTGGGCAAGGCCAGCTCCTGAGGTCTTTCCTTCTCTTCCATATAGCTTTATGCTCAGAACTTAAACATTCTCAGGGCTGTAATCTAATGCCTTCAATAGACCAAAGACAGAAAACCGAATGAGTTTAAATGGACTGGTTATTCAGAAGAAAAACTCCTGGGAAGTTGATGATGTATGTATATATTTTCCCCAAAAGTCTCAACAAAAAGGACAGTGAATTCTAAAAGTCTTTACAGAGTAATGTTCCCATGAGTTTCAAGCAACTATGCGTTTGTAGAAGAGAAGTAAATCCCCTTTTTAGGGGAGCATCAACCTCATTAATTTGGTGTTGTGTTTTGAGTATGATTTGTTCCCTCCACAACTGAAGCTGAGGACTGAACTCCCATGTAACAGTGTTGAGATGTCTTTCTCAAGATATGGAAGTAGTTCCCATGGGAAAGGAACAAACAGATTTTTGGAGAGCAGTTTTGGCTTCCTCTGTTCCTTGTTCCACTTCCTCCTTTGCCATTTGAACTTTCCTCTGTTTAAACCCTGGTGCCTTCTGATTTGTACCTGAGGGCTCTGTCAGAAATTTAACTCATCCTTTTGCTCTTGAACTTCCACAACCTGAGCTAAATAAATGTCTTTTATTTTAAATAAAATACTCAGTCTCGGGTATTCTGTTATAGCAGCAGAAAATGGACTAAGACAGCCTGAACCCTCAACAAATTATAGAATTATGGGTCCATCTGTATACTACTGAGTTAGCCCTTGAATTAGTCTTGAAAGAGACAGAGACAGAGGCAGAGGCAAGGCAGAAGCACAGGCTAAGAAGTAGAGACAAGGAAGGAGAGAGCAAGTGAACAAATAATGTGGCACTGTACTGTGGAGGTGAATTTAATCCTTAGACAGTTGACTGGAAATCCTGCACAGAAAATTTTTTAAAATGTGTAGAATAAAATATAAGCCGAAAAGTAAATTTTTCTGAAGGTGTTGCTATGATGTTTATATATGTGGGAAAAATTTGTTTCAAGTATTTGTATGTTTCTGTGTGTGTATGAGAGTATGAAAGAGAAAGAGACAGAGAGAGAGAGAGAGTCAGAGAATGCCAAAGAGAGAGACAGAGAAAGAAAGAAATCCTGGTCAGTAGAAATTTCTACAGTTTGTATCAAGAAACCTCTAAACTAAATAGCAGTGTCTATATCTTTCCAAAGAAAGCTGCTACAATTAGTTTTCTCAGGTAATTTGATGTCAAATGACTATACCAGTGAACTAAGATTGGATCAAAAGGAATCCCAGGGGATATTCAATTTTGAATGATTATCAATCAACCCAATTAACATATTTATGGTTTAAAATGGAAAGAGGAACCACAGTCTGGTGCTGCGAGGACTACAGGGCAGAAGGATCTGGATTGCTTTAACAATCTTATGCTTACTAATTACTTTAACTCCTTAATTAATTACTTTTCAAACTCTGAAAATCTGAGTTAATTCACTTCCTCCATCCCATATCTGTGTGAGATAGCTTAATATAAAAACAAACAGAATAAAATAAAAGCACAACATTCAGGGAAGATGCTTCAGGGCTATCGCTTGGCATTGAACTTGACCTCTGCTTCCCAGCAAGTTGTGACAAGCTCTTGTTAAGCCAACCTCTCCAGCGCTATCAAAGTCCAGGTTACAAGTAGGTTGCTAAAGTAGCAAAACATCAAAGGGTTCTCACCTGCTATAGATACAGGCTGAAGGACGAAAAGTTTTAAAAATATGCATGACTAGGAGCAATGAGTGTTTTGTCCTGAGAAGGATCTTCTGTAGGCTGGAGGGGAGAGTGTGAGTTCAGGGTAAGGTCAGGAGGGCACAAGCAATATATGTGAGCATCAGTGTAGGTTTCTAAGAAACTCTGTTTCATTTGTAAACTGTTTTTTTTCCGATTGTTTCCTAAGGGAGATAAACAAAGGTACCTTCAGCTAGGTACATAAATTCAGGAGCAAAGTCCAGCTTCCAAAAGTGAAATCTGGAAGGACAGAATGTCTTGAAGGAAAATGTCTTGTAGGGGGCCTGAGATATAGAAGAGCAATGGCCAGCTATGAAGAGCTGAGTCCATAGACGCAATAGACGCAAACCTCAGTGTGTTTCTACATTTTTTCATATGTCTCTGGATAAGAAAGTGCATTGGAGTGGAAGGAATAGCTTGTGAAGAGATAATAGACCTTTGGTCAAGTCACAAAGAGACCACATTACAACAGGTGAATCGTGGGTTTCCAGCGCATCACATTTCTACATCAGCCGGGACAACAAGTCTCCAGGAGCAGCCCAGAGGCCAGTCTCCATGGAGACCAGTGAGGAGCCAGGTGACTAAAGACTAGATAGTAGCCTAGCATCCAGGAAGTGACCCTGAGTTAGTTCTATACTGGGGGAGAGAAATCACGACTTAACTTGGGCCTAACGTTGAAATTTCCCAGAAAACCAAACCAGGTGTTCCCTAGAAATGACCAAGTTTCCTGCCAGCCACAAGAACAGGATCTAAAGATGAAAGTGAATCATAGAATGTAGATATTTATTTTCAGTGTAACTGGGCAATATCTGTAAAAATGACACTTCCACTGAAATGGAAATTGGTGACAAAAAGCCAGTATCTTTGCTCACTGTTGAGTTATCCTAACAACCAGCGTATGCAATGAATGTCTTTGTGCACATTTTAGACAGGAGAAACCTAACATCAGAAGGGATAAGTAACTCATACATAGCTTTTGAGCATTTTCTATTTCACAATATATAACATACAATGCTAGGACTCATTTACATCTTCATTTTCTCATACCAGAGAAAAGATGCGATATGTATCTATCTGTGACCTATTTATTTCACTTATGAGGATATCCTCAAGGTATGTCCATTTCATACATAGCTTTTGGACAGAACAGAAATAAAAATGAGACGTACAAGAATCTTCCCATACTCTTTCTCCAACACGTGGGGAGTTATTAATATTTCACTTAAAAATGTCCCTGTCATCTTTTGTTGAACTCAACTAATAGTTTTGTCTTTTTAATTTCCCAACTTCTAAAGCAATTATTAAATTGTTATTTCATGTTAGTATAAATCATCTCTTCAAATAAAACAGAAATTAAAAACACATGTGTGAACACATACACACACACACACACACACACACACACACACACACACACACACACACCTGAAACTTCTGGCTGACTGAACGCATAAGGGCCAGAAGGCTCTAGTGTGACACTTGATCTATTTCAGGGGGTCACAAAACTCACTTCCCCAGATCTTTCTTGGAAACACTAATGTGTTCTCTATCAGAAGTAGTTGAGTGTATTTATACACCACTCGTGTCTTTACCTATTGCTTTCATTCTGTTTAACTCTTATCACGTCTTTAAAACTAGAAGGCTTAAAATCACATCCTTTTGGTCATATTCAATGCACTGTTGTAAATTCTCTTTCTTTACAACCTTACCTGTAATTAAATCCTCTGCTTCTTGAAGCTTTCTTGGTCCTCTTTTTCCACCACATGTCATTTTATTAATTCTCTGAGATTATCTGATTACTCAAAATATTTCTTTTTCAGGGTCAACTTCTTGCTTTTCACTTCTGTGTTGCTGTGTTGTTTTGTGTTTGAGACAGACTCGCTATGTAGCCCATGCTGGTCTTGAATTCAAGGTGACCATCCTGCCTCAGCTTCCTGTGTGCTGAGACTACAGGCATGCACCACCATGCCTGCTTGCTTTTCATTTACAACTCAGAGTTCAAACTTTCATTCCCTGTGCCTCTCTCTCCTTGCAGCTATTTCCTCAGAGAGCTGATCCTTTCCCAAGACTGTTTTAGGACTGGCTGGTGATAACTGGAAGTATAAACTCTTATCCTTTCTGTGTATAAACTTGAAATGCGAATAGCCCATCAACAAACTTTACTGTTGTCACCTCAGCCTCAGAAAGCCTCCAACTGCATTATTTACCCAGATGTTTCATGTCAACACTGGCCTTACTTTTACTTTAAAAAATAACTAAAAGCAATTTTGTCTTCTTTCCAATCAATAGCTAATCTGTCACATTATTCTAGCACATTTTGCCTGAGAATATCTCTGAGATCCGTCCCTTTCTCTGCACGACGGTACCGGCAGTTCTCTTGCAGAGCCTCGCATCTGGGTTGCTGGCACAGTTTCCTGCCATGTTATGCGCCTGCTCTGTGATGCGCACGCACTCCTCCGTTCAGGACGCAGATGCCCCGCGAACGTGGACGCGTCGCCATCCCTGCTGCACAGTGCCCTCGGGTCCCTTCCTGTATACCCAGCCACCGTGCTGTCCCCTCGCCTTGTTCCCTTCCTTTGCCACGATGGTCTCTCGCTCACTGTAAGCGCGCCACCCTCCCTCAGCTGTGTTTTTGTCTACAGTCGGTTCCCCCCCTTTTCCGAATACTGCACGGTAATGTGCTGTTCCTTCCCACCCAGAGTTACCCACAGAGCTGTTGCCTCACTTCCCAGCAAGGCAGAGCTGTATCCACAAAGATGTGCACTTGTGTGTGCAGAAGTTGTGTGTGTGTGTGTGTGTGTGTGTGTGTGTGTGTGTGTGTTTCCCTCTGTGGGCGGGAGTCACATCGTCTATATTTTATATCCCCCACAGCACCCAGCGCAGTGTTAAACACAGTCCCGAGCACATGATTGATGGACTCAGCTGACTCTGCTCTCGCGTCACCCTGTCACCTGGCCTTTTTCCCAACAGGAATTGTTGAATGATTGCCATCATTTTCACATTTTATTTACAAAGGAAACAAAGCCTCGTGGGTCAGAATACTCTCACACCTTTCTGTAATCCTCTTCACAGATTCATTCATACTTTCTTCTCTTCTCTCAATTAAAAGAAATATGTTTTTATGTTCTGCCAAGATTCAACTTTCCACACATGAATTTGAGCTCCCTCCCTCTCAGTTGATGAAACTTTGCTTTTCAGTTATTTTATTTTGTCTCCTGTGTTTTAGTCCTATTACTTTCCTTCTCCTTCATGGCTCAGTCTGCTTTCCATGGCTCCTACGCTGCTCAAATGGCTTCCTGCTGGAAAACAAGATGACAGTACTGCACCCAATCCCTGTCTCTTAGCATCTACAGAATTTGCTTTTGGTACCTACCAGTCAAATCCTTTCATTCACACTCTGTTAAAAAAAAAAAAAAAAAATCTCCCTTGTGCCGAGGATTTAGCTCAGTGGTTCCGGAGCCTACCTTGCAAATGCAAGGACCCGGGTTCAGTTCCCAGTAACTGCATACCACAATGCCAGGCGTGGTGAGTCGCAAAAATCAGTACCACGTACCACAGTGCTGAGTTCGAGGATGAGTTCAGGACCAGCCTGAACTACAAAGAGAGACCCAATCTCCAAAAGAATTAAAAAAAGGTTCTCCCTCACTGACTTAGTGTAACAGCCTCTTCTGATTCTGTTCTTTTTTGCCTTTCATCTTTTCTTTTTCTCTCTCCCTTTTCAGTACCCCATCTATTCATTCCTGTACTTTTGTGGGAGCAAACTCGCTCTCCACCGTGGTAAAAGGCATCTCTTGCCTCCTACTTTCTGAGGGTTCAGTCCCATGTTGGCCAGTTCCAAGGTGGAAGTGACAGGGTGGAGGGTCCTGGGGAAGAACGGTATTCATTCCATCATAGTCAAGAAGCAGAGAGAGAAGGGAGAAGCTGGGGCATGTGTATACCTTCCCAGATCAAAAGTCAGGTGACCCAACTCTTCTAATCAGTTTTACCTCCTACCAGCACTCTGAGCTATGAACTCATCAGTGAACCGGTGCACTCCTGAGTACAGTGCATCTGCTATGCACTACACTTCCAGACTCCTTACTTCTGAAAACTTGAGACTCAGGGGACATTTTCATCTAAATCATACCATTCTTTCCCAGCTCCAAAAAGTATGACTCTTCATTGTTTAAAATGCACTCGGTCCATATCTTAGAATCTCCAAAGTTCTAGCAGTTCCATCATTTCTAAAACATCCAAGTGCAAAATCTCTTCTGTGGCTCAAGGCAGATTCTTAATTGTGAGACCCCATAAAAAGAGTAAAATAAATTAAATACTTTCGGCGTACAGTATCACAAGATAATCATTTCCAACCCCAACGAAAGGCATCGGGAGATAGGAATCAAACAAAAAGAAGACGAAAACCAGCATGATGAGCGTTAAATCCTATGGCTTCATGTCCAGCACTTGTGATATCTAATGGCCAGATCTCAACTCCAAAGGGCTTGGATGAGCCCACTCCTACAAACTGCATCTGACCCACTCATAGGCACACGGGGCTGTTCTCATGGGCTAGCTACGCGCATTACCTGTGGGTTTTTATCAGCAGATGTTCTGCTTTCCCAGCACCTCAAGCTTTCTGGGGTCTCCACTATATCCTCAGTTGCACTTTCTCAGCTCTATGTATCATCTTGGGGTGAGCACACTGCCTGGTCTCTTAAACCATCCTTTAAAATATGGGTGGGAGCTTCTGTAACCCCATAGCTTTTGCATTCTGTGTACCTGGAAAGCCAGTATCACTTGGATGATATCAAGGTCTGCTAGGCTGTTTGGATAATCGCAGCGGTGGCCATGGTTGCTTGGAAGACTGAGCTCAGGGGTGTGTCTCTCTAGGCAGCACTGAGTGAGCAGGGTGCACTAGGGCTCTCTACTCAAAGCCAGGTCTTTCAAGAGAGTCTATCTTTAACACCTTTGAGCCTGAACCTATAATGAGTGGAGTCCGGACAAAATCTGATATGCCTAGAATTCATCTTATCATCCTACTGTAAAGTCCTTTTTTTGGTACCATTATTTTTTCTATGTGTTTTATTATAAAGCTGTAGGTAGTATACTGCAGACTTTCAATTATGATGGACAGTGGTAATTAGACTATTCTTTTTTTTTTTTTTTTAGAATTGAGAGAGTTTCCACTTATGGCCTTCCTCATTTCTCTGACTGTCGGACCAACTTTTTCATAGAAAACTCCTTTGATCCTTTGTCAAAATGAATAACTTTGTTTCCTTTTTTATTACTATCACATTCGTTTTCCCCTTGTTATTTACTCCCACACTCTCTTTAAAATATCTCCTATTTCAGAATATTAAATATATATATATATATATATATATATATATATATATATATATACTAGAACTCATTTACAACTTCATTTTCTCATACCAGAGAAAAGATATGATATTTACACATCTGTGACCTATTTATGTTGCAGGGTGAGTGGGGGGAAGGGGAAAAATGAGAATCAAGGCATGTCATATTCTGGTATAAACTCTCAATGTCAATGCAATGATGCTGTGTTTTTATAATGTACCAATAAAGATTTGAATTTTTAAAAAAGAAAGAAAGAAATGAATAACATTATTTTACACGTCACCACAGTGCTTTTAGAAATGCCTAAACAATAACATTGCAGCAGTCTGATTTTGACTCTCATTATGAGGTGAATGGCAAACCCCTGTGTCCACCATCGGATTTTACACACCTCTGTCTCACCTTGATGTTAGAACAAGTAACCCTGTAGATGCCAGAGACTTTGTGCAAGATGTTGAGGAATTAACCAGAAAAGTATCAAACATTGGTGGAGCTAGTTACGCTCACCAGTAATCACACCGGCTTGAGGGGCTAAAGCAAAACAGTGGCAAATTTCAGGCCTCTCCGTGCCACTTAGCAATGTAGTTGTCTCAAAATACAACTTTTAAAGGGATGAAGGTGTGGCTCAATGCGAGCGCATTTACTGAGCATGCATGATAACAAGGTTTAAGTCTTTAATATTGCAATGATAACAATATTAATAGTAATTTTCTTTTAGATGTATAAAGAAATGAATCATAATAACTACTTCTCTCACAGTTCCTCTCCCCTTAACCCAAACTGTGTACCAAATGAAGCCAATGGAAAATTATTATGACAAGCATAATGTCCACGTGTCTGAGGCCACTGTTTTGTGTGGCTCGACAGTAGCAGTCTCAAGACTTGTGTCCATGTAGCTAAGTCCATACAAGAAATGAAGTCCAGAGCAGAGGCAATCATTGGATATTTCAAGCCAAATCAGTATTTATATCCAAATCAATAGAAAATTGAAGTAGATGTGTTTGGTTTAAATTCTTCAGAGTTGCTACAATTGTACACTTCACTTGGCATGGACAAAAATTACAGCAGACAGCAGTGCTTTTAATAAAATTCTGTATCATGATTCCTAGTGAAACCTGAAAATTCCATTTTAAAACTTCTTAAACATACTTCCTGGCAGATTAGAAGTATGCTTGCACTTCCTTTTTAATATCATCACCCTCAGTAACTAGTGTACCAGTTTAAATCTTCACATGCATAAATACAGTTCAGTTAAAATTAAATGCACTTAACAAGTGTTTGGAGGCCAGTGAACAAGGTCACCTTGCTATGTGGATGTGCTAAAACAAATTTTAACTAGATCTCTATCAATAGAGAGCATCTTAAGAAAGAGAAATATCAGATGTAAGTTGTAAATGAAGGAATTTTAAAATGGAGACTTTAGATGAATTTTAATCAAAGAGAGAATAATCAGTGTTGTCTTAATTGGACCAAGAATGCTGCAAGGTAGACATCATGGAGGATGCAGCTTTTGAATTCACCCAGGCACTTTAGTTTGGGTCCATGTAAATGTTCAAGGTCAGGAGAAGAGTGACTTTTGCTTTTCCCGTTATAACCATATTGCGCAGCTTAGGAGGAAACACTTCCAGGGAAATTCACCCCTCCTGGTTTTCTGTCTATGTGTGAGCATCTCTGAGAAGTGGGATTAGAGGAAAAACCCCGGGGCATATTAATAAATAAATTTCACATGCTGTTAGGTATTAAGTAAACACACAGATAAATATTCCTCTAGGGGTTATGATCTTCTAACCTGGAGATTTCTAATTTGGCACCTGTGACCTATAGTTACTTCCCATGGGCATCTTCAGTAAATTAATTCTCATACTTTCAAGTGAAAAATACACTGAATCGAGGTTCACTTCATGCACTTTGTAGACGATTCAGTGTGTTACTTATGTACCACCAAAGCAGTTTATACCGAGTTTACCTTACATGTCTGTGCTTATTTTCTAGCATCCAAAAAACACAATAGTATTCAACTTAAATAGTTGGCAGGGAACCTTTGGAAGCACCAAAGACCATGGAAATAAAGATAAGGCCATGAGCTACTGAAGTGAGTACTTTGGGCAATAAGCAATCAATCAGAGTTCAAGTGTTAATTAGGTGCTTGTTTGAAGATTTTAGTAATAATGCAAGGAAATTCTGCCGCATTGATTATCAAAGTATTAGAAGAGATAACATTAGTATGCTGTGAAAAGAGCTGGTTCAGAAATGTGATTCCAGCCAACAATGACTTGAAGTATGAAATTAATTCTCTTGGGTATGTATATTAACCTAGTTATAAACTCTTCTTAGATTTAAAGGCCACCAAGTTGCAACTAAATGGAATGAATCCAGTAGAAGATAATAAATGCCCATCAGAAATATCATTGAAACAAATTCTGTTAATCCCACTTCTATTGGTAGCAGTCTTTTCCTCTTTGTGTTTTGTTTTGCTTTGTTTGTGTTTTTTCATTTGCATGCATGATACCATGAATGGAACAGGGAGCAATCGAAAGTGACTTTCCTTAGGTTCAGATTTACTGAGTGTCACTGAGAGTGGAAATTGAAACTCTCCTAACTGGGATATATATATATATATATATATATATATATATTTTCCCTGCATCTGTTGAGAGATGATGGTTTGAATCTGAAATATGTCCTCAAAGTGTCATATGTTTAGAAGGTGGTGGTACCACACTGTCCGTACCCATCAGGGTGGATTGGTCCACCCTTGGGTTCATACTTTGACCTGTCGTTCGGCCTTGTTGGACAAGGACAGTCAACCCATGGCAGGACCTGGAAAGGTGTATCTCCTTCCCTCGATCTCTCCCTCTCTCTCACTCTCCCCGTCTTTCTCCCTCCCTCCCTCCCTCCCTCCCTCTCTTCCTCCATCTCTCCTTTCATTCCTCACTCTGTCTCTCTGTCTCTGTCTGTCTGTCTGTCTGTCTCTCTCTCTCTCTGTGTCTCTCCTATCTGCCATTATGAGAAACAGACCTTTCCTTTGTCAGAGCTTTCCACTTTGTCTTCCTGCCTTGGAATTGGCCAAGTATGGAGTGAAGCTTCTTTAATTTGTAGGTGTCATTTATTATTTGGTGATAAGAAACAGAGCAAATCAGGAAGATCATAATGTTTTTCCCTTAGTACCGGAGGGTGAAACTCAGGACCTTGTGCTTGCAAGGTAGGTTCAGTGCCACTGAGCTAAATCTTCAGTCCTAAATTTTTCTTTTTACTCTATTATTTTGTTAAATTACATTACTTGATATAACTATAAATCAACATCCTTTCCTGCCTAGTATGTCTCTCTGTCCAAAAATTGTAATTGTAGTTATAACTATAACACATTTCTGTGTTCTCTGAGATGCCTAACAAATGATCGGTATGGGGAGGTTAGGGGGAATCCCTAAGTTCATAGCCAGCCAATCCAATTGAGCTTGAAAGACATGGAATTCCTGATCTGCTGTTGATGTCTGAATTGAGGGTGGTGGTGACTTTTAAACCTGAGTGACGTGTGCTGAGCCCGGTGTTTGGGGCCACAACTAAACTGCAGCAGATGCTTCGGGTCTTTAGCAGAAGGTGATGTATTATTCCCTTTTAGGTATTTCTGGATTAATTTGCTAATATTTAGTTTAGCAATTTTGCATTTATATTCATGAGTCAAAGAGGCATATATTGTAGTTTTCTTGAAATATTCTGGTCAGATTTCTTAGTCAAGGTTATATTAACCTCATAAAATGAACTGGGAAGTGAGTGTTCTCTTTATTTCAATTCTCAGGAAGAGTTAGAGAGAATGGAATTATTTCTTCTTTGAATGTTTGGCAGAACCTATTAATGAAGCCATCTGGGACTAGAGTTTCTTTGTGGGAAAGCTTTTGATTAATGATTTAATTTCTTCATATCTATGTATATACTGCTTATGTATTCTCTTCTTTCTGGAATCACTTTTAGATGATAATAATTTTCCAGAAATATAGAAATTTTATCTAAATGTGTAAGTTTATTATGGAAGCATTTTTCATCTTATCCTGATAATTTCAATATTTTAAGGGATCTGGAGACAGGACTATGTTTATTTCAGGATAATATCTATTTGAAACTTCTCTCTCATGCCAAAAACAGTCTCATCTGAGGAGTAATAAGTTTATGGAGTCCTTTTAGAAAGCAAATTTTTCATTCATGATCTTCACACCTATATATTTTCTAATTAAGTAATTTCTGCTTCTATTTATTATTGTGTGTATTGTTTGCACTGTACT
>PVIR01007644.1:14613-60216 GCA_004026965.1 Petromus typicus | reverse complement strand
ATTTATATATAAAATATATACATAAACATATATTATATATTATATATTGTATATATTACATATTATATATTATATTGTATATAATATATATAATATATAATATATAATATAATATATAATATATATTATATATTATATATTATATATATTATATAATATATATTATATATTATATGATATATATTATATAATATATATTATATATATTATATATATTATATATACATATCAACATTTTCTTTTCTGGAATATATTAATCACAGTCATTTTGAAGTCTTTTCCAGTTAACTCCAATATGTACGTTATTTATAAACTTGTGTCTTGTTTCTATTGTCCATTTTGTATGTTTTGCTTTCATAGTGGGTTTTGTTTTGTGATAGATTCAGCACTCACCTCAAAGGCATAAATTGTGTGTAAAAGTTGGAAAGGCTCAGATGATGTCATCCTCCATCCAGCCCTGTTCTCCTCTCTGTCAGACAGAGTGGTAACACTGTGCTCTTTGGTACCTTCAGCAAGCAGGATCATGACACAAATAGACTGCTTTAAAAGTTACCCAGCCTCAGATATTTTATTATAGCAACAAAATAGGAATAAAACACATAGCATCTAAGTACAAAAATCAAAATGTGAAAAATAATTAGCAAAATAACTGTCTCCCAAAGAAAAATTTACCAACTTCATTGATACATGGGACATAAGAAATTAAGGGATAAATTAGAATTTGAATAAAGTATGTGCTTAATAATAAGTACTCTCACTTGCATACTTCTAGAAATGATACAGCCTCCTTTCACACAGACACACACAAAAAATGTATACTAA
The DNA here is from genome assembly GCA_004026965.1 of Petromus typicus. Lineage (NCBI taxonomy): Eukaryota > Metazoa > Chordata > Mammalia > Rodentia > Petromuridae > Petromus > Petromus typicus. The sequence goes on along the minus strand of PVIR01007644.1, from coordinate 59,394 downwards.
CAATACCAAAGTACTAGAATATGAAGAAACCTTAACAATTTGCCCCACTAGAAATTTTAGTATTCATGCTTTCAGGTCACAATGAAACAGCCTTAAGAAGAAAAAGCTGAAGAACTCATCAAACAAGCTGACTTTTTAAAGCTCTCTATACTGTCAAAAATCAATCTAATATCATAATAGGGTAATAACAGTGGTAATAGTTAAGAAAATAGGGGAGGTGGCAGGGATTTAGCTCAGTGGTTAAATTAAAGATACTGTTAAAGGAGGTAAGAATTAGTTCTTTAAATCAAAGTGACTTTTATCAAGTTTAGGGAAAAATTAATTCAAATACATACTAATCAGGTATCTAAATGTTTCCTGGGTGCATCTCATTCATAATGAAACAGTTACCATGAGAAGCCAGCAAAAAAAATAAATTCTGACATGGTAGAAATATCTTAATAGGCACAAAAATCTTCTCCTCAAAATGAAATAACAAAGCGTACATAAATTTTTGGAAAGAAGAACATGAGTTAAACTTTCTATACTCAGTATAGCTGTTTATGTGAAAATGGCAGAAAGACATAGTTTTCTATGAACACACATTTCCTGAAAAAGAGGGGTGGAACTTCAAAACTTTAGTTAACAGATAATTAAACACATAGTGACCTTCTGTGAAGTAAAAAGAAAGAATGGATAAAATGAAAGGGAAAGAGAGACTACATAGTAAATAACTTAATATTTAAATAGTTTCAAATTTATGTGTTCCTGATGCTACCAGAATACTATGTTGGCTTTCCTGCAGCTATGTAATAGCCACCACATGGATCTCAGGATATTCACTCCCAGGCACACCCTGATTTTAAAGATGCTACAACTTGAAGTGATTGTTAATTTTGAGATAACTAACATAATATGCAAATAGCAAAAAAATCACTTCATTTTAAAGTGATTAAATAGTACTTTAAAGTAATGTATAGAACTTCCTAATACTGCAAAGAAAAAAATTTATTTTATGAAAAGGATAGAAAAAATATTTTCTTCAGTATTCCTTCATATAGAAAAGGAAACATAATATTTGTGTTCCCTGGCTAACAAAAATTATAACATGACTGATAAAGGAAAAGTTGGAAAAAAAACCCCACTCAATTATTTTAATAGTAATATATAAAATAAATTGAAGAGATTTTCCTAAATGTCAGATTTTGCTTTTATTTATCTAAAAATTATGTACGGTTTGTTATTTCATTTTGAGGAGAAGATTTTAGTGCCTATTAAGATATTTCTACCATGTCAGAATTTATTTTTTTGCTGCCTTCTCATAGTAACTGTTTAATTATGAATGAGATGCACCCAGAAAACATTTAGATATCTGATTAGTATGTATTTGAATTAATTTTCCCCCAAACTTGATAAAAGTCACTTTGATTTTAGGAACTAATTCTTACCTCCCTTCATAGTATCTTTAACTGTAGCTCTTACCTATTTACTCTATTTTTTGTTTATTTGGTTTTTTTGAGACAGGGTCTCACTTTTGTAGCTCAGACTGGCCTTGAGCTCAGGCTTGAATTCACAGCAATCTCCTGCCTCTGCCTCTCAAATGCTGGGATTTTAAGCATGAGCCAGGCGCTCTGGCACTGTGGTAAGTGGTCACGGGGGATCGAACTCAGGCCCTTGTACTTGCAAGGTAGGCACAGGAACCACTGAGCTAAATTTCTAGCTCTTACTCTGGTCTTGTAATGCATACACTATTTCTTATGTATGTTGTTGCCTTTTTATTTCTGCTCAATTTCACAGTATCTGCAACCTAAAAAACAAAACAAAACAAAACTCCAAACCCCACCCCCCCAAAAAAAAATGAGTGAGAAGCAATAGTTGGAAGTAACTATTTGGTAGGAAAAGTCTCTATGAGCTTTAGTCTTTCTTTACATAATTATGCTGCTAATCAAGTTAGAGTTGGCTGCTTGAATTTTCAAACTAATTCAACTCCTTTATATAAGCCATCACCAGTAATGGACCTGGGCCACTCTCTCAGAAGTTAAGGTAAGACTTGACTCATTGCATTCCTACTACAGCCTCCTTCAAATTGTGCCCTTCTGAGTTTCCTTCGAGGTAATGTCACAGTATTTGTGAACACAGTCTCACTTTTGTAGTGATACTGAAATCCATTCACCACATTTAATTAAAAATAATATAGTTACACGAGTTTCTTGTGTGACTTAAAGGAAACATCTAGCTCCAAAAGGATGCCAATAGTCCAAAGACAGACCTGGGCAACTCAAGCTTTTGAGTAAATGAATTTATTAGGCTGCATTATAAAACAGTGGATGACTTACAGCCTCAGCATCATTGAAGTTATCAATACTGCCTTACTAAGTTATGGGTTTTATATAAAGCTAATTAAAACAGTGAAAGCAGGATCACAAACAAGAAAGGCCATCCCATCTTTATCAGGAAATTCCACCAGATTTAGCAAACACTGCCAAGCCTAGCTGGTGGGTGACTTCATGCTACAGTCTGGCATATAGACCTTTCACCAGGGCCCCTAGACAGCTAATCAGGAGCTCACTACAATATGGAGTTACTTTGGCAAGGGTTTGGAGGACAATAGTGACTACAAGTATTCATTGTGATAATTAGCTTGAGAGTTTATTCAAAAATATCTCATTACTTAGTGGCTACATTTTCTGTATGACTATACAAAAGCATCATCTATATTATCTATAATGAAAAGAAGCTATTGGGAATTAAGATTAATTAATTTCCCATTGATTCTTTTTTGTTATTGCTAAGTCAGAAATCTGGAGAAAAACAAACTATGGCAAGGCTTTCGCTATTTTTTCAGATACCATATAAAATTCTCAGTCATCCTTTTATTCAATGCATATTTATTGAATGTTTACATTTCCAGTACACAAAACATGTGTGGCATAGGACAGATTCATTTTCAGCTGTTTTTATGTTCAATATTAATACCTTGACCTGATTCTTTATGACACTGTTGAAATAGATTAGAAGCCAGATAGAATTTTATACATCTTCAGAAAAACCACTTTAAATAGAAGTTACTTTAAACAAAGTAAAATAGCAGGAGATCTGGGAATACTCTCTATTTTTACAAAATTAAATTCAATATCATGAAAGAAAAGTATTACACCTTGAAAGAACAAAATATAATTGCTTTACATGGATATATTTCAGGAAATAACATTTTCAGGTAGAGATGGTTCAGAAATTAGGACAGTTCACCATGAATTATTTCTGTCAATTTATAGGAGATAGAAAGATGCCATAGGTAAACAGTAGGCTTTGGAACTAGAAAGACTAACTTTGTAATTCCCTGCATGTTCTTGCTTGAAGCTCTTGGTCTTTCAAATTTCTTATCTCTAAAATAAAAACAGTACTGTCTCCATTTAGGGCTCTTGAGTAGTGATCAAAACATGACCCTAGAGCGTCTAGTAAAAATATCACACCTGTGGCAACTTTCTAAGGCACACTCTCAAATCTACCCTTTTGCATGCTTGCCACTTCAGTAGGCATCTACCCACTAACTGATTTGTGCATCATCCAACAATGTACTTGCTCCTGTGATAATTAAAGTTTATATTTCATGAATATGACTTTCATAGAGCTGAGTCTCTTGCGGTGTCAGCCGCTTGGTTAGAACTTCACAATGCATATGTGAATATGAACCTTGACTCTTAGCCAGTGTCTATTTATATTAATAGATAATTGCTTCATAAATACTTCATCATATAACAGTTAGTCCTATACGTGTGCATACCAACCTATATGAAGAGATTGTGACTTTATGTGACATATGCTCAGATTAATGTAGGACATCATTTTGAGTCATCAGTCACCTGAAGTTCCATTTATCTAATAGCACTTTTTGCTTCCTATCAAAATAAAATGTTCTTGGCATATTTAGTTAGACACTTGTCAAGAAAGAAAAAAGGGAGTTCTACACATTGAACTAAGAAACTGTCAGGGTCATATTCTTCCTATCTGTTCATGGTTGTGGGATTTCAAGAAAGAACCTGTCTTTGATGAAAAAACATTGTTTTAGGGGGATGAAAATTTCTAAATGCTGGTGAAACTTTATTATGTATTCTTCTCCAGGAGGCATTTCTGTCATTTGGTAATTTGGGAAGCACAATCCCTTTATTTTCGAAGTAGGCAGAGAAAAGGATTGGAGCTCATTAACCAAGATTTTCAGTGTCATTGTGAAAAGATAAGATCTTATAAACATGAGACATTGGTTTGACAACTTGAAGGTTAGACCTAACCTGGTTTGGGGACCAAGGTTTTTTCTAAGCTTTTCAGACTGCAAATTTAGACTCCACTTTGGAGAAGTGGAGAGGGCCTCTGGAGAAGAGGGAGGGATGTTTACCATGTGAGATTTGCTTCTGATAAAGGGCACATCTGGATCACATTGCTCACAATGTTGTGTTTTTAAATATAGCCTTGTGAATGAGTCTAGAAAACAAAATGTGAGTAGAATTGATGCACACTACTCCCAAATTTGGGCCCAAAACTGATAAGAACTTTTACACCTTCTCTCTTTTCTTCTAATGATGAGAGTCTAGAAGAGGAGTTTGAGGAGCTTAGGGGGTTTGGAAGACTGAGATGGAAGACATATGGGTCCTCAAATTGCCATATTGGATTGTAATATGAATTGTTAGTCAATTTTCCTTGTATGAAGCCATTAAGAGATGTGAGATACTCCAACAGTCAAACTAGAAAGCATAATGGCTTCACTCTACTGCATCCAGATTCAAAAGGAAAGTCACTTGTACTCTACAATCTGAATTCAACCATCACTTTTACATTTTATTCTCCTCTCTCTGTTCAGTAATTGCATTCATGTTTCCCAAAGTATGTCCCATGGAGATCCAGTGTCTAAGTATGGTATAGACATTATATTTGGTGAAATTATCTCAAGCAAGAAGTAACTTGTTTAATTAATGTGGAAACTCTCAGTGCTTTATATTTTTAAAGACTGCACAAGACGATTGCAATAACTAGTAGGTTCAGGCGAATTTTGCGTGACATCAATTCTCATCTTCACTTTATTAGCATATTACAGGGTACATATACCTAAAGAAATACTCACTAAGCCAATAAAATTCGTATCACAAGTTGTTCTATATGAGCTTTACTCTATGTTATTTATTTTCAATGCAGTGTTTTTAGCATTCACAGCCATTTCCATATGTGATGAATGCATATAAGCAGGTGGCATTCAAATTGTATAGCAATGACTTCAGAATCAAGGTAGATCACTTAGCTATCCCTTGTTTGTTATAGGATGATAAAGACAAACTCAGCTTTCTCCTGAAATTAAAATATTCTTCCTTTGACTAGTCTTAATTGTCAAAATTCCCTTAATACTAGTTGTAGCTCTTGTGTATTTAACTTGAATGTAAAGTGGTATGTTATTATAGAGTGGTAATGATTATCTGGCTAATATTTTACTTGGCATGAGTTGTAATTAATACATTTTCACATGATAGATCAAAATTTGGGGCAAAAATACACAGCATATATAAGAAAGAAAAACAGACAAAAATAGAAAAGTGTGTCTACCACCATTTTGCTAGAAGAGGCAGGCAGTCAGGAAAGGCATAAATTATGAAATCTGTACATACTGAATCTCTGTTTAATCACTTAGAAATTATGCGTTGAGTAACCTGTTTAACTTTCTAAACTTCAGGTTTCTACTCATGAAAGAAAGTGATAGTGTCTACCTCAATATGTTTGGAGTTAAATCAGAAAACACACAATTAATACTATCTGTTGTTTCATTGTTATTATTGTTATTAGTTCAGTTCTTTGCATGTCACAACAAAAACAAGGCAGCTATTCATCAAAGAATCATGCTTTTTTTGAGTGAATGAAACTCCATCAGAAAAGGAAGTGGAGTTCTCTGTGACCTACATTCTATCTTTCATGTTACTTAAAACTTATAGTTCAAATATCTCCACTCATATATTTCACATTCAGAAGGAAAACTTGGATGATTTCCATAACAAATAAAACTGATGTTTCTGGTGACTGATGTACTTGTATAACTTTTTCAATTTAGAGCAATTCAATTTTGATCACTCCTTTTTGAAGTTTAGAGAAGCATTACATTTGCTTCTTAGGCTTTGTTATCAGTTGATCTTTAACTCAGTGAACTATCATCCCAGCAAAGATCTTTGAAACAAGGCCTTCCAAATTCAGAACAGTTCCTTAAGTAGTCAACTTTTCCACTTGCTGTGATCACAGCTGTTGTGGTCTGTCAGGAAGAACCTGTGCATACATTTTCTTAGCAATACTCACCTGTCTTCTTTTAGCTCTCCTTTAAAGTTATTAAGAATTCTGACATTCACTGCTTATGTACAATTAGGTCAAGAAGGGAAAAAGTCCTCTCTGGATGAAGATGTGGATGAAAATGTCTTTCCAAATATTTTGGTGAAAATAGGGTTATATTGATGTGTCATTTTAAAAGCATTGCATTCATGATTTCCCTCCAACCCATCTGTATTTTGTATTTATTGAAACATTGGTCAACAGGCACTGACCTCATAACACAGGCAGGGTTCACTATTTAAAGATTTTTGTATTCTTTTTAAGGTCTTCAAAAATATAGATCTACCATTTGGTTGAGGCACTAGTATACAGAAACCAAAGGAGTAGTACATAGCCCAAATAATGTTGTAAAATTGGTTAGGTGTTGTGATAGATGAATCTATATACACCAAAGCTACGGATGTAAAGGCTTGGTGGTGGTGAGAAACTTCAGAAATGGTACCTAGTGGGAGGTCTTCAGGTTGCTGGCACTGTGTTTAGAAGGGGACTGTGGATCTCTGGTGTCTCTTTATCTCTTCTTGTTCTCTAGGTGTGAGGTGAGTAGTCTTGCTTCAGCATGTGCTCCTGCCTGGTGTGTTGTCACCTCAGCAGGGATCTAACCACAGTGTCTGCCTGATCACAAACTGCAATCCCCAGAGCTGTGAACCAGAGTAAACCTTTGGATTTCTTACACTGATAATCTCAGATATTTCTTATAGTGACTGAAAGTTCACAAACACAGGTGATTCTCTGGTGCCAGATATTTTTTTCCTTTGATTTACAGTTACTGTCTAATTTAAACCTAGTACTCTTTAATCTCTAAATCAGATAAGAAAATTGAGGTATATAGTTTAATATCTTTACTAATAATTTATTGCTAGTAAATATTGGTACCGTGGTTTGGATTAGTTTATCCACTTAACCAATCCATCACACATATAATAAACAATACATTTTTATGGATAATCAGATGCTATTATATACTTTAAGACTGCTACTCATATCAAGGACAATGAGATTTTGCTGTACATATAGAGTCCACTATCATAGACAGAGCTATGTAACTACTGGATCATAAGTTTGACATAGACATATGCAAATTCAGCACAGTATGGAAATAAGCACAGATACATATATGTACATATATGCGTACACATCTATATATATTTAAATTAATCTATATGGTTATATATTTGGGTTTATATTTTAGAGCATTTTGAGTTTGATAAGAAACACTTGCCTGCAAAATTCAGACAGCTTTCCTATATCCCTTCTTCTCTACACTCTCACTGTAGTTTCTTCTATTAACATTTTTCATTAATGTAGTGTGTCTGTTAAAAATGATTAAAACTGATACATGATTATCAATGAAACCTACGTTTTGGTTAGGATTTAGTTCATGTTGCACAGTTCCGGATGGAATGTCATGGACCCACCATCAGAGTATGGGAGTGCCCTAACAGAACTCTGTGTTGCCACTATGCATCCCTCCCTCCCTCTCCTTGTACTTCTGAAAGCACTGATCTTTTTAATTCTGTTTTTATTTTTGTCTCTTTGCAAGAGCTAAATACTTGAAATCATATCGCATACAACCCTTTTAGACTGGCTTCTTCCATTTAGCAAGATGCGTTTAAGGCTTCTTTTGTATTTGTGTGTGTTGATAGTTGACTTAATTTTATTCATTGAATAATACTCCACTATGTGGATGTAAGACAAGTTATCCACCTACTACTGAATGACATCCTGTTTGTTTCCACGTTTTGGTAATCATGAAGAGAGGTGGACTATACATTCATGTACAAATGGTTGTGTGGATATGTTTTAAACTCGTTTGGGTAGCTAAAGAGCATGATTATTTTTTGATATATTAGAACAATGATTAGACTTGTAAGAAAGTGCCAAAAAGTCTTCCAAAGTGATTTTGCATTGAGGAATGAAAGAGAGTTCCTGTTACTCCACATCTCCATTAGCATTTGGTGCTGGCCATGTCTTAGATTTTAACTATTGTAATAAGTATATAATAATATCTTGTTTTTAAACATTTGGTTAACTAAAAACATGATGGTGAGCATCTTTTCATATGTTAATTCATCATCACTCTTTCTGGAATTGTATTTTTCAGATTTTTTAACCCATTTGTTTTCTTGTTATGAGCTATAAGAGTTCTTCGTATATTTTGAGTAACAAGAGTTTTATCTTTGTGTTTTCCAGTGATCTTTCTCCAGTGTGTCACTTATCTTCTCTTCTCTTAATAGCAACTTGTGAAGAGCAGACATTTTTTAATTTTAATTAAGTTCAACTAATCAATTATTTCATTGATGGATTGTGCTTTTAGATTATAACTTAAATGTCACTCACAAGCCAAACTTCACCTAGATTTATTCTATTTTTATCTTTGAAAATTCATATTATGTTGTATTTTAGGTTAAGTCTATTATCCACTTTAATCCCTTTTTAAATAAAGTGCAAGATCTGAATTAATTTTATTTCACATAAGGTATCCAGCCGTTTGATGTCTTTTTTTTTTTTTCTGGTTTTTTGAGACAGGGTTTCACTTTGTAGTTTAGGCTGGCCCTGAGCTCAGCCTCAAACTCTCATCACAGCAATCCTCCTGCCTCTGCCTCTCTAGTGCTGGGATTACAGGTGTGAGCCACCACGCTTGGCACTGTGGTATGTGGCACTGGTTGCTGCTGGGCAAGAGTCTCCATGCCCAGTACTGTATGTGGTTACTGGGAATCAAACTCGGGCCCTTGCGCTTGCAAGATAGGCGCCAGAACCACTGAGCTAAATCCCCAGCTCCTTGATGTCATTTTTGGAACAACCATTTTTTCTTTATTGAATTGTTTTGTCAAAGATCAATTGATAATATTTGTGTAGGTCTTTCTGATCTCTCTATTCTGTTCCACTGATCTATTTGTCTATTATTTACCAATATTATAGTGCCTTGATTGTTGGAACTGTATAGTAAGTTCTGAACTCTGGGTAATTTCAGTCTTTGAACTTTTGTCATCTTTGATGTTATTTTAGCTATTCTGAATCTTTTACTTTTCCATATAAACTTTTGAATCAGTATGTTGCCAGTCACATAAAAACTTGCTGGGGTTTCACTGAGATTGTATTGCATATATCTACTCTTTCTTTTCTTTTCTTTTTTTTTCTGGTACTGTGGATTGAATTCAGGATCTCATACTTGTGCAGCTGGCCCAGTGCTTCTGAGCTCAGTCTTCAGTGCCTTGCATTAGATTTATTAATCAAGTTGAGAAGACTAATCTCTTAGGAATATTGAATCTTCCTACTGATAAACTATATAGCTGAAGTATCTTTCACATACATGAATACAAACATAATATATACACTCTCTCTAACTTCTTCAGATTTTGAAAATTTATTTTTATGCCCAAATGCACAGAAAATATGTGCACTATATAGATCCTAAAAGAATTGTAAACTGTATGCTAGTAAGTTGATACATTCTCTTATTTTTAAGAATGAATCAATAGGAGCCTAGTAATAAAATGAGATCGACACATCAATTGTTGGTGACAGAAGCAGAATTAACATTCAGATTTGGGGGTCCATAAATCCATGACAAATATACATTTGCTTGCTTGAGTGCCTTTGTGTAGACTGTTGTTGTAGTTACTGTCAGCCTAACAAATTAATTCAAAATTTAGTAGCTTATAACACTAGTATACATTAGTTCATACTTTCTGTGGAAAGATTCCAAGTGTGGCTTAGTGAGGTACTTCTGTCTCAAGATCTTTTATTAAGTTACAGCAAGTTGTGGCTCCATCCGAAGAATCCAGTTGAGTGGGATCCATGGCCAATCTGTAATATCATTTGTCGACAGGACTCAGGTCCTCTCCAAAGAAGAGGTTTCTCCCAGGGTAACTGATGGGGAAAGAAAGAGATGGTGAGGAGAGAAAGAGAGATACAGAAAGGCTCAAGTTAGAATGTTGGTCTTTTACCACTTTGAAAAGTTACGTTTTGTCACTCCTGACACTTTCTATGTGAAAGAAATAGGAATTACATAAGAGTATAAATGCCAGGAGGAGGCAAGAATCACCAGGGCTCATCTTCAAGTCTTCAATCACAGGCTGATATTTTAGGTTTTGTATTCTAAAGGCAACAACCGCATTAGTACTGTATTATGACATCCTCTCCCACTAAGACAAGCAGGAGACTACTGATCATGGGTAAGTGGAGACTCATGTTGCTACATAATTATACACTCGGATCTATGAAGTCACCACAGGGCTCTAATGAAAGATTGCAGCAAAATAATTCAATCTATGAACATAGATCTGGCCATATATATTCTCTTACTAGATATTTTTTTATAGAAGAAAGGCCCTGTCCCATATCAGAAAAATCCAAAATATCAGAAATTTTTATGTCATCTGGAATTATTTTTGGATGGCATTTTTCACATGGTCCTTAGAACACATATACAGAGAATGTGTAAGCAGCACATTCAGTTAAGTCAGATTAAAAATCCTTAAAAGTAAAAAAATGAGAATTAAGTTGTGTCTTATACTGGTACAAATCCCCATTATGGAATGCAATCATGATGTGTATATTTAATGTACCAATAAAGATAATTAAAAAAAAGTAAAAATATATGTATTTATCTTTCCTTGTTTCCTCAAAATATATGATCTCCAAAAAGCCTCCATGAGCTATGTAGTACTATTATTCTAAACAACAACAACAAAAAAAGGGACTTAAGAATTTTTCAGTGTCCTACATCTACAGGTGACCCATCATTTTGATTATATGGCCACAAGATTCAATCCAGCTAATCTAAAAACCTCTGAACTAAGTAAGAGAAAAACCGAAAGGATGGGGAGAAATCTTTCTGTGCCTTCATCACATAATTGGACACTCCTTAGGCCACTTACTTTGAAAAGATTCCTTTTAATAGAGACTACTGGAGGGAGAAGGAAAAAAAAAATGCAATTTAAACCAGAGCATAGAATAGGACCCGTGAGTCTCTAAAACTTTGTTAGAGCTGTTAGACTATGGAATGAACTCTACTTAAAAGCTTCAGGCTTTTCTCTGATTCTGCTTTTATACGATTTGTGGACATAAAGTCATTATGCAGATGTTCTCTTGACTGAAAGACTACTTTGATAAACCTTGAAGTTTTTCAAAGATAAAGCAAATTTGAAAGTAAAGAGATTTTAAAAAATGTGAACTGAAGAGCCGAACAGTTCTCTGTAATGATGTAAAAAAGCTGTTTCTATTTTAGATAGTATTTTATCCTATTATGTTATATTTCCCTTAGGAAAATACACTTTCTAAGTTAAAACTGAGACAGATTCATTTCTGAAAAATATTGATAATACTTAGATGACGAGTATGAGCTTTTTTCATGTAACTGAAGCGGAAGTCAAAAAGTAAGACCCAGGAGGCTGAAGACACACAAGCATTGTTTTCACATGATTCTGTTAGCAGTACCTGCAGGGAGTTGATTAGAATTTCTAAAGCTTAACTTTGAGTCTCTCATGTAGTACTTTCCAGGATGAATAAACCAGACTTTGCAAAAATATATTGTGTCCATATCCCGAGATGTGGAGATGCAGATACTGAGGCCTAATTCAGTAGGACCTAGCTGGAACCTCTCTGAAATGAATGGTTTCCCCAGTATCAGTTGCTTATGAAGAAAGACTGCCTTCTCCGAGGGGTGTAAGAGTCTCAGCAGAACCTCTTATAGCTAACAAATAGAAAACTGGAAAAAATTTACAAGGGAATGATTTGCAGATATTGCACAGAGACAGTGGGGGACTATGAATTCTAAAAGAAGGTGAAGAAAGTGAGCCTGATAATTGCTCTGGCTTTATGCATGGAGACATTTTACAACCACATCACACAGAACAGGAATGCAAAGGCAGTCCAGACGTTTTATTGGGTTAGAGACACAATGATTGCAATTCCAGAGGTTCAGGGATCAAAATTTGAAAGGCAGGTAATTGCAAAAACAAATATATGCAAATAAATAATTGCAGAATTCCAAGGTATGATCAAACTATACAGTGAATGTTTGAATATAAATTTTTAAAATATACTAAAATAAATGACACATTGATATTAATTTCTCTCAAAATACCTCCTTTCATTCATGTCTAAAAATACTTATCCCATTGTTTTTTGCTGTATTCTGAAGCAGTTCTGAAAACCTTTTCTTTTGAGTCCTTTTTTGTGCTTGCTTAGATGTTCTAAATCAATTCTAACATTTATGGCAATATCAGTAAAATAAAAACATAATCATCCTTATCTTTATCTACCTTGGTTACTACATCCAGGATTGTTTGATTTCTGACTCTGCTCAGAATCAAAATGGCCATGAACAACTAACATTTTTTTAAATTCAGATCTTTACTGGTACATTATATGTACACATCATGAATGGCTAACATTTTAAATTGACTCAAGGCATCAAGGCAGCCACAACAGTCAGCGCATCCAAAGACATAAAAAAGATCTTACAGAACTGCTTCAGAGAGTGAAAAAGATGATGGCAATTGGTGGTGATATTAGAAATAATTATCAAAAAATAATGTAACATTGTTTCTCTAGGTCCTAGAAAGCAAAAGTAATCTAAATCTAAAATTCATAAAGGAAATACATTATAAACGTCACAGTGCAAATCAGCGAAATAAAGACTAAAATAATGCAAACAATCAACCAATCAATTAATCAAAGAATTGTTTCTTTGAAAAGATAAATGAGATGGAAAAGCTCTTAGCCAAAGTTACCAAAAGAAGAAAGGGAAAGACTGATATCAATGTAATTAGAAATAGGACAAGGTGAACTCACTATGGACACTGTTCTAATTTAAATAATTTTAAGAAATTATTTTGTAAACTTATATTTCAATAAAATCAAGAATCTAGAATAAATGGATGAATTTCTAAGTAACAAAAACTTGTTAGAATTGAACAGATAAGATATAAAAACCCTGAATAGACCAGTAATAGGTGATAAAATAGAGACAGTAACCAAACCAAACCAAACCAAATCCTAATAACCACTGAAACCCAGGACCAAGTGGATTCCCCACTAAATTTTGACAGAACTTCAGGGAAGAACTAACACCGATGCTTTTCAAAGTCTTGCAATAAACTGAAAGGGAATGAACTCTACCAAGCCCATTTCATGAAGCTAACCTGATACCAAGATCACACACTTAGGAAGAAGACAGACAGACAGACAGACAGATAGAAAGAGAAAGAAACTAAGAAAAGAAGGAAGGAGGAAAAAGCTATGAACACAGACACCAAAATCCTGAACAAGATAATGTGCAAGCAGAATGCAACAAATCATTCAAAAGAACACGTCATGACCAAAGAACGCACCAGAGATGCAAGGATTGTATGACATATACAAATCAGTAAATATAATGCCCATATAAACAGAAGTAAGGAAAAAATCATATGATCATTTCTATAGATACAGAAAGAGCTTTTTATAAAATCCAACATTCATTCATGATAAAAACAAGTATGAAAGGACATTATATCAGTAACAGCCATTTATGTCAAATACACAGTCAACATTATTATTACAAGGAGGAAGCTGAAAGCACTCTCTAAAATCAGGAACAAACTAAGGTGTTTACTCTCTCCATTACTGTTCAAGATAGTATTCAAAACTTTAGTCAGAGAAATCAGGCAAAAGAAAGAACTACGTAGAACAGAAATAGGATATTAAGAACTCAAGCCATCTTTATTTGCAGGTGATACAATCCTTAACACGAAAACTCAAAAATTCTACTACAGAACTCAGAGCTAATAAGCAAACTCAGCAAAGTGACAGAATACAAATCAACATAGAAATGATAGTGTTTCTCTGCAATGAAAATGGACACACCAGGAAGGAAGTCAGGAAAATAATGCTATTCATGGTAGCTCTCTTCCCACCCCCCCCAAATAAATACCTACAAATCACCCCAACCAAGAGGTGAAAGAACTTTTTATTAAAAACTACATTACTCTGAAGAGAGGGACGTAGACATCATAAAATGAAAAGAGATTCCTTATTTTCAAAGAGTCAGAATTAATATCACCAAAGTGAAATATGACCGAAAAAGATATATACACTAAAGGCAATTCCAATCAAATACCAATAGCATTCATCAGAGAACTAGAAAAATCAATCAAAAAATTTATATAGAACTAAAAGAGACTCATAATATCCAAAGCAATTTTAAGAAAAAAGAATTAAGCCAGAAGCATTACAGTCCAATATTTCAAATACTAGTTACAATAACAAAAAGAGCACAGTATGGGAAAATGGATGTATCATGAGACCATAATGTTAAGTTCTCTCATTTTTGACAAAGGTACTAAAAATGCCAAAGAAAATATAGTCTCTTCATCTAGTTGTGCTAGGATAACTGGTCATCCACATGCAAAAGAATATACTTAGACTCATATCTCTTACCTGTATTGAAAAAAATAAAAATGTATCAGAGATCTAGACATAAAAAGAGACACATTGAATCTGCTGAAAGAGAAAATTGGTGAAACAATTGAACATATATGCTTAGGTAAAGACTTCTTGAAGAATGCTTCGATTGCACAAGCAATTATCAAAAATTAATAAATAGAATTACCAAATTGAAAAGCTTCAGCACAGCAAAGGTAATTATGATAGCATGAAATGATAACCTACAGAACAAGCAAACCTTTCTGCTTACTTCTCCCTCTAATAGATTCTCTATTTATTCTAATATCTAGAGTATATAAAGAACTAAAAAAAATTAGATTCTGAGAAACAAAAGACACAATTTAACAAACGGTCAATTAAAATGAAGACTTTTCATTTGTCTTTTTAAATAGGCAGTAAAAATGACAAGTAAGCACTTGAAAGAATGTTCTGCTTTATGAATATTAGTGCAATGCAAGTGAAAACATTCCAGAAATTTTATTTTACTCCAGAAGGACCCTTCCAATCCTCAGAAGTGCTGTTGAAGGTGTAGGGCCAAAGGAATTCTGCTACATCATTGGTGAAGGTGTAAACTAGTGGAATCACTATGAAAATCAATAGATATATATATATATTTTTTTTTGAGGCAGAGTCTTGCTTTGTAGTTCATGCTGGCCCTGAGCTCACTATGCAGCCCAAGCGAGCCTCGAACTCACAGTAATCCTCCTGCCTCTGGCTCCCTAGTGTTGGGATTACAGGTGTGAGCCACCATGGCTGGTACTATGGTATGTGGTACTGATTGCTGGTGGGCATGAGTCACCATGCCCCACGCTGTTGTATGTGGTTACTGGGGATGGAACTCAGGACTTTGCATTTGCAAGGTAGATGCTAGACCCACCAAGCTAAATCTCCAGCCCAATAGAGATAATTTTGTTGTTGTTGTTGTTGTTGTTGAGACAGGGTCTCACTTTTGTAGTTTAGGCTGGCCTTGAGCTCAGCCTTGAACTCACAGCAATCCTCCTGCCTCTGCCTTCCAAGTGCTGGGATTACAAGTGTGAGCCACCTTGCCAGTCACTGTGGTATGTGATACTGATTGCTGATGGGCATGAGTCTCTACACCCGACATTGTTATATGTGGTTACCAGGGATTGAACCTGGGCCCTTGCACTTGCAAGGCAGGTGCTGAAAGCACTGAGCTAAATCCCTAGACCCATGTGGAGATAATTTTTTTTAAAAAACTAAAAATAGAGATTCTATTTGACCCAGCTACACAGCTCCTGGGTATCTCTCTGAGAGTTAAACTCATCATATTATAGTGACACTTCTGCAGTATACCAGCATCTATGGAAGTACAACTCAAAGTAGCTAATTTATGAAAAGAGTAGATGCACATGAACAGATGAATGAATAAATAAAAAATGGGATCCACACACAGTAGAGTATCATTCAGCCATTTCAGCCATAAAATGAATATTTGAATCATTTATACTAAAATGAATGGATCTTGAGACTATAATGTTAAGTAAAATTGACACAGAAAGTTAAATACTCAATTGTTCTTCTTATATGAATTATCCAAAATATAAATAATTTAAATAAAAATATAAAAGAGACAGAAAATTGGAAGTTGGACATTTGGAAGTGGAGAGGGATCTAGGAAAAGAAAGAGAATGTAGGTTACAAGGAAAAGGGAATAAAATGACTCAGGTTATATATATTCTAAAATAAATGCAGTGGTCTTTTCTCTGGTATGAGAAAATAAAGATGTAAATGAGTCCTAGCATTGTATGTTATATATTGTGAAATAGAAAATGCTCAATGTAAAATAGGGTGAAGAGGGAAAATGTTGAGATTGTAACAAAAAAGTAAGGAAACAAATTTTATGTATATGGGGGGTTGGTAGGGTGGGTAGGGCTATGGGAAAAAATGAGAATTAAATTGTGTCTTATACTGGTACAAATCCCCATTATGGAGTGCAATCATGATGTGTATATTTAATGTACCAATAAAGATAATTAAAAAAAAAAGATTACAAAAATAAAATAAATGCAGTGGTTATCAGCAACCTATACAAATGTTAAAATTGTTATATATATACATATATACACACATACATATATGTATATACATTACACGTCTATATGTACGTGTATATGTACACACACACACACACACATACATATATATATAAAACAGTTTTTCTAGATTTTTTCATTTACTGATAATCGTCACATTTGTTTCCAGAACTTAGCTATTGTGAATTGTGTGGCTATAAACATGAGTATATGTGCTATTTGATGAGTACATGCAGAAGAGGTAGAGCTAGGTCTACTGGATTTTCAATTTTTAGTGTTATTTTCAGGAATCTCCACCCTGATTAAAGAAACTATTTTTTATGCATATGTTTTTATCTCCTTTATCAAAAATCAAATGGCTAAAAGTGTATAGTGTTGATTCTCTATCCTCTATTCTATTCCTTTCACCTACATGCTTACTTTTGTGCTAGCCCATGCTATTTTTGTTACTATAATTTTGTAGTATAATTTGAAATCAGAAATTATGATGCCTTTCATATTTCTCTTATTGCTTAAGATTGCTTTGGTTATTATGGGTCTCTAGTTTCAAATAAATTTTAATCCTTTTAGTTCTGTGAAAGATGTTGTTAGTATTTTAATAGGGATTACATTATTACATTATTGTTAGTATTTTAATAGCGATTACATTATTACATTATTATTGTGCACTATTGGTAATATAGCTATTTCAGTGGTTTTACTGGTAGCTATGTGGGAACATTCTTAATTTCCATTTTCTAATTTCCAATAGAAGTAAATCTTTTAAGCAGCAATTGAACAGAGACATGCTATATAAAGGAGAAAATGATGAAAATTATTATGCACTTTTATGAGAAGCAGTATATGCCAGGGTGCATTAGAACATCTTTAAACTGCTGAAAGAAAATATTGCCATAAGAGTTCGGTATAGGAAGCTAATGAAGGTTAGAAAGAAAACACTTTTACAAAAAAAAAAATAATAATATGTACCACAAGACATGTTGAAGGAACTTCGGCAGACTAAAAGGAAATATTAAATATAATTTGGATCTATAGAAAAGAAAAAAATGTTACAAAATGGCAAATATATAGGCACAAAAATATTTTTTCATTTCAAAATTATTTATAATGGAAATTATCATTTAAATCAAATTTGACAATACACTGTGGGGTTTCTGATACATATGGAAATAAACATTTGACAACAGTAATGCCCCAGATATGATCAGAATTAAAATGTACTTGTGTAATTTTTTCATTGTACATTTTAGTGGCATAGGATTTGAGGATAGACTATAAGTTAAAGATGAATTTATGGACTGTGTAATAAGCCTAGAGCATAAAATAAAATGTAGAACTAAGGAGCCAGACTAGAAAATAAAAACCATAAGCCACAATTAAACTGAAAGGAGGCATAAAGGACATAAAAGATACAAAGTGAAAGAGAAGGGCCAGGGCTTGAGCTCAGCCATTCTGGTGCCTGCCTGACAAGCCCAGTGTCCTGAGTTCGATCCTAGTACCAGAAAAGAAGAAAGAGATAAAGGCAAAATACAAATAAGGATGGTGGATTTGATCTAACATTGACAATCAGTTTAAACTTAGTATTCTAAACATGCAAACTAAGATACAGAGATTGTCAGACTTGGTAAAAGTGAGACTTCATTATATTTACATAATGTGTGATATAAATTATCAGAAATTCACTTTAATTGTATAAAAAGATACAAAAGTGAAAGAATAGGAAGAAAATACATTGTACACACTGTAAGAGGGCTGAATTTGATATATTATTAGCAGATGTGGGAGACTTTAGAACAAGAAACATTACTACAGAAAATTAAACTCATTTTACAATCATAAACAGAAAATTCAGTCTTCAGTATGTATGCACCAGAAACTAAATTTGAAAAGATGCAGAGAATAAAAACTGAAAGAATCAAAACAATGAAAGGATCAATAGTAACAGAGATCTCAAAGCCCCTTTTTGATATTAAAAGTAGACAGAAGCATCAGTAGTAATTTCGAAGGTAATGCTACTTCCAGCTTACATTCTTGCACTGCATTTCACTCAAAAACAGAATATACATCTTTTAAAAGTGCATGCGAGAATAAGCTTATGTATATAGGGGGCAGAGTGGTAGGATGGGTAGGGCTACAGGGAAAAAATGAGAATTAAGTTGTGGCATGTACTGGCACAAATTCTAATTGTTGAGTGCAATTATGATGCGGATATGTAAATGTGCCAATAAATACTTCAATTTAAAAAAAGTGCATGTGGGCCTCTTACCAAGATAACCTCTTTTCTCAGCCACAAAACAGATCTCAACTAATTTAAAAGAAGGGAAATTTGCATAATGAAAATAAGCTGGAATTCAATAATAAAAACATGCAGAAAATCCTACAATACTTAAAAATTTAACCATACTTTGGTACTTAACTTATAAAGAGAAAAATCACAAGAAAAGTTAGAATATATATATATATATATACATACATACGTATATATATATATATATATACACACACACACACACACACACACACACACACACACACACATATATATATATATATAATTTTTTTTTTTTAGGTTTTTTTGAGACAGGGTCTCGCTTTGTGGTTCAGGCTGGCCCTGAGCTCAGCCTCAAACTCACATCACAATCCTCCTGCCTCTGCCTCCCGAGTGCTGGGATTACAGGCGTGAGCCACCACGCCCAGCACTGTGGTATGTGGTACTGGTTGCTGCTGAGTGTGGGTCTCCACACCCAGTATTGTTATGTGGTTACCGGGGAATCGAACCCAGGTCCTTGCGCTTGCAAGACAGGCACCGGAACCACTGAGCTAACTCCCAGGCCCCCAAGTTAGAATATATTTTAACTGAAAGGAAACATAGTCTATCAAAATTTGTAAGATGTGTTTAATATCCTGCCTAGAAGGAACTTTGTAGCTGTGAATACTAATACTTAAAAATAGGAAAATGAGTCTAAAATAGATGGTTTAATTTTCTATTTTAAAAAGTAAAAAAATGAAACAAATCTAGTAAAGAAAAAGAAGGGATTAGGAAACAGAAGAAATAGGTAAAGAACCTAGTGCAGCACCTCTGTAGATTCCAAAACCAGTTATAACATGTAGCCTGGAGGTTTTGTTTGCTGTCATTGTTATCTATTTTGTATTGCTTTCAACATATACTTAAGAGTTACATTTTAGCCTTCATTGCTATGGGAAACTAAATAATTTCAAGATGTAAGAGAAGATCTGCAGAAAAACACAAGTGTAGCCAGATGAGTGTGGCAAAGCACCCTTAGGTGACTGTGAGAATCTTATAAACTCTTCCTAGAGATTGCTAGAAATGTGTGGACACAGAACTGGGAAAATATTGAGCTTTCTGTAGACATTTAGGTTCAGGACACCAAGACTTAGAAATTAATAAATCCCTGAGTCATATTCTGTAAAAGATGAAATATTTGGGTCAAACATTTTTTGAAACTATTTTCTCTATGCTTACAAATAAGCATTGTTAGAAATTATCACTGTGAAGAAATGTTTAGTCTTAGTTGACAAATTTGATATTAATATAGGAAAACAGTTGGTTAGCTAAACATGAGAATAGAGGAGAAAGTTTTATATTGAGTACTAATATAGGTGACATAGAGAGTCTCAATAAAATACTCCCTCTCAAGGCCAGTTTTGTAAGCCATTATACTGTGAGATAGTAAGAAGTCCCACTGGAACCCTTGGTCTTTTGACTTTTAGTAAAAGGTCTTTCCTGTGTATTAAAGGTGTTTTTCTGGCTTAATGGAGTTTAATAAACTGAATTGTTGAGAAATATTAGATTTATTACAGTAATTTGTTAAATACTTTCTCAGGGTTGTGCACTATTTTAAACCTTGGAGACCGAGGCATGAACTAGAAAAGCACACACTTGGCTTTCATGAAACATGCCCTCTTATGTAGTAGGAGGCTATGGGAGACTGAAAACCTCAGGGAGGAAACCGTGGATAACGTCCGAGTTCTCAAGGAGAGAGGGTGAAATGACCAAGTGGCGAATGGAAGGGCAGACACATTAGAAGCAGTAGTTAAGCAGGTCCTGGTTGCATAAATAGCAGTTGGTAGGTGACTGAGGAAGGAAAAGACAACCAGTCCCACAAAGACATGAACCTTCTTAGCAGAGCAAAGCACAGCCTCCAGGAGGAAACATTCTATTTGAAGCTGGGTCTTGTCTTAGGCAGACTGTCATGACTAGCAAAGGATATCTGGGTGTGTCCTCTCCCTGTTCCTTCTGGCATCTTTCACTGCATGTCTTTGACTTTCTTACCTGTAAAAAGGTGTAGTTAGTCCCTCTTCTTAAAACTTAGATGATGGTCAGAAACATTGAATAAAATCACTAATGTGAAAATCCAGAAAGCATCATCCAACCAGAGAAAGGGTAGGTTTAGGAAAACGCTGAAAATAGAAAGCCATCCGAGCTTTGTACAGGCCAGAGGACTGGCAGAAATGGCTTCTTTATCTGGAAACATTTGCTTATAGGTGCTTGAAAAGCAATAGAAAGGAATTTCTGGGTTCTGCCTTAGGATGAGGGTTTGCCAAAAGGTGTGTCTGCAGCCAGATCCCCCTGAGTGCACCCAATCTTGTCTAGAAACAGGGTGCTAAGCCCTGAGAGGACAGGTTGGCAACAGAACAGAACATGTCTCAAATGTTCATTCTTCCTTGGAAAAGCAGAGAGAAGAGATCCTGTCAGTTGGCATGATAGCTTAGCTCCAAACCATACGGTATCTAGGTTGTACCCATTCCCAGAATCACACTTTGCCTGAAATAGGGCAAACATTTTAGGCTGCTGTTCACAATTATTTCCTTCATGCAGAAGCCAATAAATGTGTTGGGAGTCTGTAAAAACACTTTTTCCTCATGTTTATGTGAAAGATGAAGAATTGTACTCAAGTTTATGGCCCTGGTTTGAGGAGAAATTTTCGACTAGTTTTAGTTTCAGTCCCACATGTCTGCAGTGACAGCCAGGGAGTATGCACATGTGTGCACACATAGACACACATTATTGTATCTGGAAGCTGCCCGTCTATTACTCGCTTTAACTTATTTCAGCTTAACTAATGGAAAAAGAAGGAAATAGTTTTTGGAAGATACAGGTATACCAAAAAGAACATACAACTGTGGGAATCTGAAGAAAGGTTAGTGAAATTACACAAATGGTCTACCCATGAGAATAACCCATGAGAAAACTAAAAACTAGGACAGCCCTCCATAATGGTGAGTATTTATGAGGTGATAGATGATGTAAATAGATGGTTTACTAGGGACATCACAAGCTGTCTGAAAGGTTCATTGATAGGAGTATGTGGAATCTATAGATAAATAGATTGGGATGTATCTTCCATTGAATGGTATAATTTATATTTTGTGAATAATATAGAATCTCTAGTCTAAATCTCTTAGAAAGACTACAGAAATTCTATCTTATCACCACCTATGACATGACTTATGGCCATTATAACCATTTGGACAGGTGAAGGCAAGGGTGGGAGGTGACACAAGCTGAATACAATAGCACATTTCCTCAAATGTCTCATCTCCTAGCGGTAGCCCAGCCTATGGCAAACATTTCTGTTCCACTGGATGCTTCTTTGAAAAATAAAATTGAAACACTTATTAACTGAGAAATCATTTAAATTTCCAGCTTCTCTTGAGAAATAGGATGATCCAGGAATGTCCTGCTTATGTCCCTAACTAGCTGCAATTAGTTGGAATTGATTAGTGACTATCACTTTGACTTGAGCATGTAATTTTTGTTTTGAGTTAAAGATAGAGGCAGGGAGATACACATGCTATTGGGGGGAAGAAAAGAAACATCTTTTTTGTAAATGCAAATTGTATCTACTCCTCACTTATGAAAAGAGTTGGAAAAAAGTATCCTAATAAATTAATATCCAGGCAATTCATGACTAAATCTGCATATGAATTTGACCTAGTAAATGTATATTCAGCACTGAAACAGCACCTGTTGAACTGGAGTTTTAGTTATCTACTGTTCTTGTCCAGGATTTATTTGTGTTTCATAGGAGAAAATCATGGCTGGAGGATAGGAGAAGGGATGTCTTAAAATTTCCTCTTGAATTTTCCACTACAGTAGATCTTTCTCTAAAGGACATAGAAATAGCATCTAACAATTAGCAAGTACATGTGTCCCACTATTACATTCTGGGGCTGGGAAATGACCATCAAGTTGTGGAATCATAGAGAGCAGAAGATAGGCCAAAGTTCCAATTATTATATGTCCTCCACTTAATCCTGAAAAACAGGGATTCCTGATGGTATAATGGACTCTATTCAACAATTCTTGAAATATGTATATATTTCCTTTTACCCAATAATCAATTATTTAGCTAACTGGCCAGAGGTCCATTCCTGAAAAGAATGATTATCATATACCTTTAATGTAGAGTCATGGGATCCTTTTGGCTTGGGGCATGGTCTTTCCATCACTTAGTATATTCTGGTCTGAGAAAAGAACTTCTCTGGATACTGAGTAAGAGACTGGATTTTTCTTGCTGTGTCTCCCCTCTACCTCGTGCCTCCATCCTTGATACCTTGTCACTATGTATAGGAGTGATACCTTGATGAGTTAACCATATGTCGACCTTGGAAATGCCATATTTTATTTGCTAATCTCTTGTCTTTCTCCTTGATTATTACCTTGATATTTTGACTAATTATGATAATTGTGTATACCTTCCATTTTTCAGGTAAGTGCAGATGCCTGAATTGTCTCATACTCATTGTTACCAAGAAGCCCAGATCTTCAGCAGAAACTTTTTTTTTCTGCAGAATCTCTTTTTTTCTGTAGTCTTTTAAAGAAAGCTATTGCTTAGTTTTTTAAAAAATTGAATTCTTCATTGTACATGTTATATACACATCATGATCACACTCAACATTAAGAATTTCTACCAGTATATGACACAACTTAATTCTTACTTTTTCCCCTTTCCCTGCCCACTCTTTAATCCCCCACCTCACATACACATGATTTGTTTCCCTTTGTTGCCATCACATTTTTTCTTTCCTCTCTTACTTACCCCTACCCTTTTTCTTTTGAGTGTTTTCTGTTTCACAGTATCTGTCACCTGAAGCTCTCAGTCAGCACATTCCTCATCACTTCGGTAAAGAGATTGTTGTTCAAGTACCTGCACAAAGTGTTATTGACTTGTGGGTTATCTGGCCTTATGTGGGATATACTCAAGATCACTGCTTTCATCCTCTGTAACTTCAGTATTTCATTAAATATAGGCTATGACTTTGTCCAAGTCACCAAATACTATGCTAGCAGTCTATTTGCACTGCTTTTGAGGCCCTTGGTAAAGCATGAACCTATATTAAAAGAGTGTTCGCTCACCCATCAGCTCCTCACTTTCCAAGCTTACCTTCTCAATAACAAGTCTTCAGGCTGCTATTCCATTTAAACTTTTTTGACCCTCACCAGTCCTCGTTGGCTAGACACCGAAGCTTCTTTGATATATTCAGACTCTACCTGTTCTCAGCAGGCCTAGAACAGCTGTTTCTCAGCTGTTTTGTGTTGTAATTTTCCCCCAAGATTTGGTGACCAGGAAGAAAGGCAAAAGATTCTTAGTTATTTTGTAAAGCAAAATATTCTGTATTTCTGACAAAGGAAAATTGAGGTGAGGTGAGGTGTCTGGCCTTTCAGAGGGAGAAGACTACTTTCAAATGGCTAGAGAGGTTAAGAGAAAATGAAGGAATATACAAATTTGAGATTTTCCCAAATATCCACTAAACTACTCTCATCACAAGACTCAATCTCTTGTTCCATCCCAATCAGAGCCTTGACTCTGCTAGAGCAGAAGTGCTGGTGCTCGGGATTCATTCTCTCCTTCTGCGAGGATGTGAGCCTCCGCCCTTTCTCTCCTCTAGATATAGAGCATTAAAGTCTCTTTCCACATCATGAAAGGAAACTTCAGATTCTCACACTTCATCTGATATTGGTGATATTGGACCTTTGGTTTTCATAGTTCCATTAGTGGAATTTTGAGCAATCGCCACCACAGTTGAGTGTCAGTGACGTGGTTCTCACTTTAGAGTTAGATGATATAGCTCCTACATCCCATATTATAGTTGTGTTCCAAGGACTACTTCTGGTAGGGGTGATATCTCAGGTTGGATTCCTCAGACAAATCCCAGTACATTGACATTTGCACTCAGAAGCATTGCTGAGGAAGTCTCTGAGTGACAGCATCTGTGGTGAGTGAGAGTCACTGGATTGGGAGAGGAGAAGTGAGTCCAGGTGCCGTAGCGGGCGAAGCCTTGATGGCTCCAGTGGTGAGATCTAGAGCTGCACTGCTCCTTATAGTTGTCTCAGTGGAGTAAAGAGCCATTGTGCCTCTGCACATGGGCATTGCACACAGATATCCCACGAAGGGTAATCTTTGGTGAAGGGTCATCTTTTAGCCTTGATCAATTCCTAAAGAAGAATTCAGTTTTGAACAATCAGTCACCTACATTCAATTCAGCTGGAAGAATGGTCTTGGTCAGGGTCTTGGTCTTGGGAGAGTATTTGGGTACAGAACTACATGGCACACCAGTTCCCAGTGGAGACGTTCAGTGAGTGATAAGTTGCATAATCTTTTTTGTGATTTGTGTCTTTTGATAGTAGATTCTTTTCCTAATTCTTTCTGGACTGTTATGGAGCAATTAACATAGCAATTTCTATAAAATAATTGTTGGGTCAATAGGAATGAATAAATAAATGAAATTTAAAACTATTGTCCATCAGTGGCTACATTAATTCCTAATTAATACATTGGAGGTTTCAACTATATTTCTGCAATGAGGTTTTCCAAAATGTGTCTTTCCTACACAGGATGTTGCAAGTTAACCTACTACTTGTGTGTAACAATGACCAAAAGGGCTACCTTGAAATGTGGTGGTATAGGTGGGCATTAGTTAAACCAAATTTAATTGCTCTTCTCTTTGACCATGACCTAGGACCCATTAGCATTAGTGCCTGGCTGATGGTCATACATGACTATGCCCTATCAGACAGAGGATACATCTTATCTGCGGTGGAAATGCCTATTAGCTTTACTATAAATACTTAAAGTGAATATAAGAAATGTTTAAATTTTTTTCTTGGAAACAGATTATTGGTAACCATTTTATTTCCTCTCTAAATATATAGTTTGTCATCACATGCATTAATTCTTCATTAAACAATGTCAACCTACTCCTCAGTAGAAATAATTGTACCCTTTCCTGAGGTACAATTATCCTGATGAAAGTAATTAGTCAATACAGCTACTTAAGAAGGAGCTTTGCATTTGGAAGGAATTCAGCGGATATGTACCATGTGGTTGGAATTTAGCCTGGCACTACATTTAACTTGGCGATATGCACAGCTTCTCTGAGGATCTCTTAGCTGTTCTTTTTTTTTTTGTAATAGTGATGATGTCCAGGGACACCCGGTATAAAAAAAAATTTATTAAGAGTCAAAACATACCTGCTATGCTGACAAAAATATGTCTGCATGTTTTATAAAATAATGAAAACACATAAACACTAGACTCCCAATTTTCTTTTAGCCTTTTCTGCTTGTTTGCTAACTTTCTAGTTCTTCAGATAATGTATAACTGCATAAATCTAATTTCCTATCATACAGTGCACATTTTAAGTCTGAATCTTGCTGAAGCAAATGCAAGGAAGCAACACTTCCTTTGATTGAAATTGAGGCAATTTATGAAGGTGAATTATTCCTTTTAAATATAAAACCTTTGAAACTATCTCAAGACCTGTATCTTCTTGGGTAAGGTAGTAAAAAAATTAATTGAGAGATTTCATAATCTCTATTGCTAAATTTTCTAGGGTGACAGTAACGTTCGATATATTGATGGAGATTTGGGTTACACAGGTATTTGTAGTTGTCAAAATTCAGTGACTGCTCACTTTTACATCAAAGTAAAAAGGCTTGAGACAAATATTGAATTCTAACCATATGTTTACAGAAGTATTTATGGAGAGGAGTACTGATGTTGGCAATTTAACTGGAAATGTGTAAAAAATAAAATGGTTTGATTGATTTGGATAGATGGATACATGAAGTATTATGTGGTGAAACAAGTAGACTAAAATGTTCATGTCAGAATTTATGTCACAAGGATAGGAGTTTTTCATGTAAAATTATTTAAACTTTTCTATTATTAAAAATCTTTTAATAATATACAAGATAATTGCCATTGACACTCCTCTTGCAGTTTCACTCAAGTACTCTTTGATCAAAATGAGGCGATAGTTCAGTTTCTCCAATGTTTTTGTCACATGTTCTGGCAAAGTGTGGTGCTAGAGATGAAGTTTCATTGGAACTTCACGTATAGGAATTCTATAGGAATTCTATAGGAATTCTATTCCAACTGAACTGAGGCTAATAGGACTGATTTCAGTGGGAACTATAAAGCCAAGTACACCCATGCACTCTGGGTGGAGTGCTTATTGCCTACTCATCCAATCAGCTGCCCTCAATCTATCCCTGTCTCCTCCATTTCTCTCATTAATACAACACCATCATAGCAAATTTCCTAAATTAAGAAATGTACCATGTCACAGGAAACTTAGCATCAAGTCCCTCTTTCTACAAATTCCACTCTGACTTTGTTTCTTCATTCTGTCAAATGAGTCACTTCAAAATCAGGAAGATGACGTAAGATCTTTGAAAATACGCTTGTCTGCATCTGGAGTGCTTCAAAAGTAGTACTTTGGTTTTCACAGTTGTAACCAAAGACACAAAATATTTCAGTCATGAGTAAAGAACCCGAGTTTTTCTTTGGGAAATGTAAGAGGCAATCTAACAAAACTTTCCCCAATTGGAGTCAACCATTAAATACTTAAAAGCAGTTTAGTACCATATAAAACTCAACCAAGTTCTATGAAAGTCATGAGGCCGAATCAAATGCTAAGTTTAGTGCAGCCCCAACAGAATGCATCTCACCCAAGTCCTGCAAGCCCTGCCAAGGGAGTTACTGCTCCCTGTAGGGCTGACTCCTCTTTTATTGGTTTTAATTAAGTTTTATAGAATAAATTAGTTCACCATATTTAAATTACATTTGCACACACAAATGAAAAGTTCTTTTTTCCTCCTTCCAGGTCAGTGCATTGCTGTGGAAATAATCTATGCAATGCAACTATTGAATGAAACTCCAGTCTGTTAAAAGCACTAGCGTAAAAGAAGGAAGAAAGATAAGAATACCAAGGAGGAGGGCCGGAGAGTTAGCTCAGTGGTTCTGGCGCCTGTCTTGCAAGCGCAAGGGCCTGGGTTCAATTCTCTGGTAACCACATACAATACTGGGTGTGGAGACTGACCCCAGCAGCAATCAGTACCACATACCACAGTGCCGGGCATGGTGGCTCACACCTGTAATCCCAGCACTCGGGAGGCAGAGGCAGGAGGATTGCTGTGATGTGAGTTTGAGGCTGAGTTCAGGGCCAGCCTGAACAAAAAAGCGAGACCCTGTCTCAAAAAAAAAAAAAAAAAAAAAGAATACCGAGGAGGAGAAAGTACAGCCGAAGAAGTAGAAAGGAAGTTTTAGGGAAGCAAGTGGAGAATGGAGAAAAGAAAAACCAGAGAAAGTAGTTGAAGCCACTTGGCTCCAAATAAATGGGTCCCCTTAGTTGACACCGAATGCTGAACGTTTGCTTCCAGACACTGCCCAAGTCTCCAGGTGTTTTTGCTTCCTTGCCATCTTCAGTGAATTACCAGTTGAAAGTCTTCACATCCCAGTGTGTGACATTAGACACGGAAATGAAGTTGTTCTTCAATCCTAAGAATCAGTGATTCAAACCTTTTATTTTTAGCTCTCCTACGTCATTATGAGGGGAAGATTTTCTTTATTTCTAGTCTAGCATTAAGACTCTTGGACAATTTTCTTTGCCTGCTTTTGTCTCAGCTTCACTATAGAATTAAAAACAAAGAGAAAAACCCTAGTATGCACACATACAGGCGAGAGACACTGGAAACTTCTGTCACTTGGTCCTTTCATGTGATGGTCCCTACCTTTCTTTATTTTCTGTTTTACCAACCTGGATGTGACTTGGGATTTTTCTTTTTTTATTCAAATCTATATTGGTACGTTATTAATACACATCAGCATCGTATTCAACATTGAGAGTTTGTACCAGAATATGACATGACTTGCTTCTCATTTTTTCCTCTTCCCCTCCGCCCCCGCTCTGCAACTCCCTGCCCCAAATACATAAGCTTTGTTTCCTTTTTTCTTTATTACTGTTACATTCTTTTTATTAGGATGACTATACTTAAGTTATGTCATACACTGTAAGAGTTTGATATAAAGTGGGTAGCAGCAGTTTAGATACTTCTGACTGCCAACCATGAGGTGAAGACTGGCGTGGAAAACGTACCAGGGGACGTTTAAACTTGGTAAAGACAGGAAAGGAGGCCAGAGCCACACAGAGGAAGTCAGTCTGCGATGGAGTCTGGTCATACTCCTGAGCCTCCTGGCAGGGCGTGGAGCTGGGACGACGGTCCACGGAGGCTCCTTTATGCTTCCAAGCTGACCAGTCATTGGACTCGGGTCCTCCGCGGAGGTAGCCTTTTGCTGTGAGACAGCTCCGCTTAGCAGAGAGGTGCTTCTGTGGAGGGAGGATGGCGGAGGGAGGACGGCAGAGGGAGGACGGCGCAGGGTGTGAGCAGCAGCCTTTCTGGCCACTGTGGGAATTAATCCCGCTCTTCTGGGGGAGGTTTTCTGGCACGTTACGGCATTCACTACAGGGGACGCTTGCTCCTCCTCTTCTGTCTTATATTACCTTCCCTAGTACCAAGTAGCCGCACTTCTGTGGGGTGCTCGGGCCTAGCTAGCCACGGCTGGGCAGTCTCAGGTTTTGGTTTGTTTCACTTTGGTTCCCTCAGCAGCTGTAGTTGCAGCTTCAGTTTTCAAAGCAGCTTATCTTTCATCTTTGGTTTGATACTGAGAAAGACCAATGTGCCTCGATGGAGAAATTCCATCTGCTCTGATTCTTAGACCAGGGAGGTGCAATCCATAACTTATCAATGGGCAAGGTATGGCACCTGAATTGGTTTCTACTAATTTTTTCTGATCTGTTTGCTAGAAGAAAATGGATGAGGGTTGTTTTCCTGTTTCCTGCTTGTAAAGAATGTTAATATGAGTTTCAAGTCAATCCACTCGTGAATCTATATATTTTCCTTGGAGAGCTTAGGAAGGGCTCACTAAATAATATTCTTTTCCCCCCATCAATCTGTGTTAGGAAGATGTATGGCTGGTATCTGAGGCACTGTCAGTGTGTTATTTTCCATGTTCCTCTCACACGTCAAATATAAAAATACAGCCTGTCAGTGTAAGTGTGATATGGGGTATTGTTCACAGAGACTGTGAAAAATCCTGCAGCACTCCCTGATTCGTCATTTCAACAGCCTAATCATTTCAGAACCCAGTCTAAACAAAATAGTTAAGGGCATTCCGTCCTAGGGGGTATGGAATCACAATTGATTCGGTCACTTAAAACACCCCGAAAGAAAAAAAAAAAAAAAAAAAAAACATTCCAGAGAAGAGAACAGAAGCCTCGTTTTCCCCTCCAATTTCAGAGCTGCTAATCTTTTTCATAAGGTTGTTTATCAGTTAATTATTCTGCTCTGCACCCTGAACCCTGACATTTTGCCAAAGTGGCCGGGAGGCCTCGTTAAGTCAGAATTTCTACTTTCAGCTCACCTGTCACAGCTAAAAGCTCCCTCAAATGCATTGACATCGATTAATATTTAATGATCGAATAGTAAAAATATTGGCTCAGCACTTTTTACTTTTTTACTTCTTTTAAATAAGGGGAAGAAACCATCCAAATGGACCCTACTTCATATACACTCAGTGCTAGATTTTTACAGTGAGAAATTTATATGAGTGGCAAGAAAGAGAAAAATGACAGAGTCTACATCTACAGAAGGTAAGACTGTGACAGAGAGAACTAACCTAATGAACACCTGGCCAGTGTGGCTTACTGTGTGAAATCGTTTCATGGTACAGGAACACTTTCATTCAGGAAGGCTTCTGTTCATGAACAGTTCGGTTCACAAAGAGAAGCAGTTGGGAAAATATTTTGCTTCCCTTCACAAATCCCACATCCATCAGGTGATGAACACAAGGGTGTCCATCTTCCCCAGAACTGCACAACTAATTAAGTTCCACTGTGTCTAATGCAGCACGTTTACAAGACAGATATCACCATTTGTGTTTTGCAAATGAAAGAACAGGCTCAGAGAAGTTAGAGAATTGTCTGAGCTCACTGGTGCAAAGGGCAGAATCAGGATTAGTCCTGAGTTGTTTGTCTCTATAGTCCTCGCAAAGATATCTCCTGGGACAGAGCAAAGCTGAAGCCTGATGAGTTGTGTTTCTACTTTGACTGCATTGGTTATTTTGAATCTCAGTGTTTTAGTTTTCCAATCTGATAAATAAGAAAAAAAAGCCAGGCCTTTAATTCTAGTTTGAACTCATTTAAGACGCAAGATTCTGGTTTTAGATCAGGTCAGATCTTAGTTCACATAAATAATACCTTCTATCTAAAGACTTTTTTACGGTCAGCATTTTGAAAGCAGGAATAAAAGTATTGCTTTCCAGGACAAGTAGCAAAGTACCTAAGAATGCTATGAAAATGAAGGTGGTGTTTATTTTAAGGAAGATCCATCTTCATAAGAATGACAGTCTAGCATGCATCGCTGCACGGGAGAGAGTAGGCTTTGGATTCCACAGACAGGTTAAATTCTGCTTTTACTGTTGGCTCATGTTCTAAACTGGGGCACATTTCACAACTGTGTGAGCTTCTCTTTCAGCAGTAATAAAATGAATACAATAAATTTTTAAGTAATTTTGTGAGGAATGGAAGATTTAATGCATTTAAGGAACCTAGAATAGTGTTTGGCACGCAGTAAACAACTGTTAAATCACGCACTGGTGTTGGCAATTCTAAAAAGGAAATGCCAAGCATTATTAACTTTTGTAAGTGTATCAGGCCAGTCCAACTTTATTGTTTGTTGACCAAAAGAAAGTGGATGCTTGATTGTAAAAATCAAATGGAGATTACATATCGATTTTTAATGAGAGCATCCCGAGTATAGTGACAGGTTTAGGAGCAACAAGTGTCAGTGAGCGGAAGTGTCATCTAAATCAGTCTGAAGGGTCAACAAGGGTCTTAGGTACCTATTCTATTCATCATGACAAAGTAACATGTAAAGTAACATGTAAAGTAACATTGGCACCCAGAGCTGGGTGCCAAGTGTTTTCAGTCTTGGTATATTCATAATGGATTTTTGATGACAAGGATAGATACCATCATATCACACATGTAGCAATCTCACATGGTTATTACCAAGAAGCACTTATTTCTATGAATGTTGTCACTATGTGGGAGGTTGCTTAGTTAATTTGTAAGCAAGCTCACCATTTCCATATATGTCAGGCTTGCTTCAGAGACTTATTTCCAAGGAAGAGGACTGTTAGACTCCTCTAGTCTTAATATGCTTTGAATCATCTATAGAGCCTATTAAAGTACAGACTCTGCATCATTAGATCCAGGCTAGGGCCTCAGTTTCTGCATTTCAGTAAAGAACCATAGGAATATGGAGAAATCTCTCCACACATCAAACTTAGAGTAGCAAAGTTAAAAGGATAAAGCAATGATTTCCATACAGATTTATAACTACAAAAATATTCTCCTGATTTTATTTTCATAAAAAGTTTTACTTGAAGATATTAGAAGTTGAGCCCATCTACTGCTTGACACATTTTCTATTGACCCTGAAAAAGCAGAAACCTAACAAGTTGAGGTAGTTGTGTCTTTACTTTGCATAGTATCACCTGAGAGCATGTTTAAAATGTAGATTTCCTGTACTTCTTGTCCTTAAATATTTGCTTTAATGGTGCCTGAAATTTAGATATTTAATATATCCCCAGGTTCAGTCTGATGCAGATGGAAGCACACTTAGAGAAATACCGACCAAGTTATTATCTGATCATTGTAGCTTGGTGTGGTAAAGTGAGGACATAGACTATTTTATTGTATGAAAAGACCCTAAAATACTATGGCATAAGATAGATGTCAATTTCTCGTTTGTCTATGAGTAGAAGGATAATTATTTAAAGCTGGAGTGACAACTTGATGTTATCATAATGTCTTGATTTTATTATAATCTTGTTTTCTACTCTTCTGTTGCTCTGTCAAAGAAAAGAGGAAATAGAAAACTTGTAGCTCAGGATATTTTTTCCTATTATTTTGTTTACCTTATATTCTAGGGTACTTTACAACAATAAAGTACATTTATTAAAAGTGTGCAATCTAACATTTTGTCCTATGTATAACAAACCAAATGTCCATGTATAGAAAATGAATAAAGTCATTCCATTGTGCCTGTGGAGGCAGACTGGATGTTTTTGCATAGGTGATGATTCAATTACAGGCTGGGTAATGTTTCAAACTGGGCAAACACATGGAAAGCTGTATCCCTCCCACTGCAAAGGATAGACTTTGTAGTACAGATAACAATCTTCAACTGTTGGCAAAACTTTACATGTTAAAGAAGAGTAATATTTCTTCCAGTTAAATAGCTAAAAGGTGACTTTTAACTCCCTTTGATAATAACCAGGCTCTTCCCCAATATCTGTTCCATCATACAGCTCTACTGGGGTCTTCACATGGATGTTTGGAACCTTCTTTGCACGTTGGTTGGAATTATGACATGACACAAATCACACACATCAAAATGTGTCAGTAGCTATTCGAAGTGCTATACTCTAAGATGTACTGCTCAGGCAGTTACAGACTCTGTTCTGGAAAGAGATGTTTTGTTGAATGTGCTCTTAACAGGGTACTGGGTGCTACGTGTATAATTGCTTAATTTGATTGAAAATGCCAACAAAATTTTCAGAACTATTACTATCACTTAATAAGCATTTTCTAGGAGTTTTTCTTATATTACTTCATTAGATAGTACTAAAAAAAAACATGATAAACTGGCAAATTGAGGCTTAAAAAGGTACAATGCCAGGATCACATATTAATGAGTACAGAAAACTAGTATTTGGTTCCTGAATTATCTGATTCCAAATTATTTTTTCTTCCTAAGATTCAGCTTCTCAAAACAAGGCACCTAAAACCCAGAACACTAAGAAGATGCCTGATTTGATGCACAGTGACTCACTTAAGTGATGTGAAAGATGAAATTAATGTGAGCTACACAGTGATATGGATAGAATCTGAAAGTTCAGGCTAATGTTAACAGGAGGTGCCATTCATAGGATGCTGGCTTTCCAGGACTGATTCTTCTCCTCATCTGCACCTTAGTTCCGGTAGGGGAGCCACCTCTTCCCCTCTGAGACACTTAGCCAAGGCATTACTGTCTTGGCTAGAAGGAGTGAACATGTGATCTGAAGCCAAGTGGACACTCATGTTATGGGATTTGAATCCCAAACAAAGTGAAAGAAGACACGGCCTGTTCGGTGGGAGTTTAATCACCTTAGAGGCTGGTCAGGCTCTTCTGGCTATGGATTTCCTCCTCATTTCTGGAAGTGTTTTATGTTGGGTTTCCAGATTGCCATTTCCTCTGCCTCTTTCAAACTAGATCGTCAGGTTAATTCAATTTGCTGAACTGACAATATGCTTTCTGTGTATCCCCTTTAGCTTGAAATATCCCATGTTAATTTCAACAAAAGAACTCTGACTGACACACAATTGTTGTGTTTTATCTGCTCTTTGGACCAGGAAGGATAGGTCAGAAATATTTATGATGAACTAATGCAGACATAGAAATGAGTCTGTATTTGCACTTCAGTGCTCTACACACGATGTAGTATAACAACCATGGAAGTATTATTGTTCTATGAACAGGGAATAGCAGTACATTTGTTTCTAGGGGGCAGGCATGAGTTTTTGAAAAAAAGAGAACGGAGCCAGGAACTGTCAGGTTGAATAACAGCCCTCTCCATTTATCACTCATCAGCACATTCTTTAGTTCATTCCATATATACTTACATTTTTCTACTAAGCAAAGTTGTAATTTTTAAAATATGAAAGTAAACACTTAAAAGATATTGCAGTGATTGCAAAGCTTTGACCATTAAATAATTACGATGAAATTTCTTACCAATGATTTCCATTCTGCATCTTGTCTCCCACTTGGAGACCTGGAGAAACTGGCCAATCTTCGGAAAGGGAAAGGTTTGATGAGAGTCTGAATACCACGTAGTAGAGAGAAGAAGGATTTCCATTTTTTCTTGGAAAGATTATTGTAGATGCTATGGGTTTAAATTAAACTATACCCACCACTGAATATTACAGCTGGGTTACAACCAGATAATCAACTAGAAGCCAAGCCTGTAAAGGAAAGGACTGAAAGTGATTTATATATTTAGTGTATCGAGGCAAAAATTTATAGATGTCTTTCTACACTGAAGAAAAAGTAAACCTTAAAATGAAAGAAAATATAGACAAAGACTAAAAATATCTGCCTCAAAAGAAGAGAGCATAAGCTTAAAGTCTTATGAGAGGAGCAAAACTCAGAATATGCTTTGTTCGATAAAATAAAAGAATTTTAAGAAATCAGGTCATTAGTAGAGGAAACCAAGACAACCAGTTTCTGTGGAACCTAACAGAAAGGCATAATGAAAGACACTGAATGTGATAAGAAGAGTGAAGAAAGGACTTCAATGACATCAACAGTGACATATCAATGAGTAGTAGTAAAGAATAGAATAGACATAGATGCACTAATCAGAACCAAGCTCTAGGATTCTTATAGAATTCAGAAGAAAAGGATAAAAAATGAGAATGATGAAGGAAAGATGCTGGCTATATACAACACAGTATGAGGAAGAAAGCTATGAGTTTACTTGTTCAAGGGTAATAACCAGAGCAATTGAAAAGAATCATCAAAGATATCACTTAACTAACAAAGATTTAAGTACCCAGAACAGAAAGAGTCACTGTATTGTGGGAAAATATAAAAAAAGAAGAGAATCCTACTTGAACACAAAAGGTCAAAATGTTTGAATTAGAAAATAAAAATAAATCTTACATTCACCCAGTATGAAAGAAAAATGTTGCTTACAAAACCTGACCTAAAACTTTCTGTAATAGCAAATGCCAGAATTTGAGAAAAATCTTCCTTTTTTTCTTTTGGAAAAAAGTTTGTAACACAAGAATTTAGAAACCATCCAGATGGTGTTTTATTTATGACAGGAATAGAAAAACTTTCACCATTGTTCAGTTTCGCAAACTACTCATTTATGTTAGTCTTTTTTTATTATTATTTAAGTAGTATATAAAACATACCATATGCATCCAAGAAGTAAAAATAGTGAATAAAAAGTGGAATTGTGGGCATTGTATTGATTAAGGAACAGTTCATATCCTGAAATTAAAAATAAGTTGAATTGTTTGATTTGAAGCCTACAGGAGTTATATTGCTCAGCATTTCATTTGCTGGGACTAAATGCCAAACACAAATTAAAGGAGGAGAAGTTTACTTTGGCTCACAGTTTTAGAGATTTCAGTCCATGGTCAGCTCACTTCAAGGCAGAAACATCATGGCAGTAGGGATGTGGCGCAGGAAAATTGCTCAAATCATGGCATGTGGAAAGCAGAGAGGGGGAAAAGAGTCCAGGAAGAAGGGGCCATACCAGTATGGTTCTAATGTCACAACCCCGTAATCCACTTGCTCCAAACAGGCCCCTCCTCCTAAAATCATGGTCAGCTGTGAACTATCAGTGGGTTAACCCACGGCTGAGGTTAGTGCCCTCATAGTCAGGAGTCTTTTAATCCAGTCAAGTTGATGACCAAGATTAACTGAAATGAGCATCAAGCAGGATCTGTGATATTGTTCTCTGCAAATACTTTCTCAACAGTGGATAACCTGTGTACCTTGTTGATTTAGAGAACCTCAAGAATGACCAAATAAAAGATTTGCTTTTGTTCTACAAATGCAAAATTCCAAAAAGCTACATTCTGGCCATTGTCAATGCCAAAGAATTGACTAATGGTGTTCCATATTTTGGAAATATATGTTGAATAATTTCAACCATGAAGATTTAACCTGGAGATATTGTAAACAACCACTGGAATATTTTGTTATGAAGGACTTCTTTGAGTGTCTACTTACCATATATATATAACACCATAAAGAAAATATACAGAAATGTTAATAATATTACCTTGCAAGTGGTGGTATTTAAAGTGACCTCATGTTTTTTATTTAGACTCTGCTGTTGTTTTTCACAACTGAGCATTTGATTCTCTTATAATTAGAAAAAAATTCAAATAAGAAAGTCTCATAATAGTCAGAGGTAGAAATCAGGCAGTTCTCAAAAGTAAAGACCCCATTGCTCAGGCAACATATGAGGAGCATATTGCATCTTATTAATGTAGGAAATTCAAAACAAAACCACCGTGAGAAATCTTTTTATACTCGTCAGAGCATATAACAATTTAAGTTTGACTCTGACTGTGGGATGAGAGTGCAAAAGCGAAGCCTCATGTTCCACTGTGACAGTGTAAATTAACACAGCAAGGTTAGAGCTGGGTGTGGAAATATCTAGAAGAGTTGACAATAAACATGTCAATGATCTGGTAATTATGATTTTACATAGTTGCAAAAATGCTTATAATGA
The DNA here is from genome assembly GCA_004026965.1 of Petromus typicus. NCBI lineage: Eukaryota > Metazoa > Chordata > Mammalia > Rodentia > Petromuridae > Petromus > Petromus typicus. Next base: position 21,905 of record PVIR01007644.1, on the reverse strand, counting down.
CAAAAAATTAAGTACATTATGCATCAACAGGAACATATGGATAAAATGTTCAAAAGTATATTCTACACCATTACCCTAACTGAATGAGAGCTACATGTGAAAATGTGGAGAAACCCCAAAATATAATATTGAGGGAACAAATGAAAGTTACAGAGAATTATTTATAGCATGATTTCCATTTATAAATTTTCAAAAAAAATTATAATTAGCAACTTAAAAATATAAATGTGTTAATTAAAATGTCTAAGGAGTTGTGTAGTAAAATATAGTATCCATTTTTGTCTATGAGTTTAAACATAGATGGTAAAACTATATTAGCATTCAATGTGGTGATCAGTTCAGGGCAGTGGTTATCTTTGAGTAGAGAATACGAAACTTGATGTGGGAAGAGTAATTCAATAGTGCTGGCAGTTCTGCATTTTTTCCTTGGATGCTCATTTCTTCCTTGGGAAAGCACAAACTGTTGATGCATACATATTCATAATTTAATAACAAAACTGGCAAAATTGACAATAGGTCCAATATTATTTTTTTGAAAATGTTATAGTAGAAATGAAAATAAAATGTTAATAGCATATTTCTTTATACTATGTAATTATAAATATAAAAATAAATCTGTATTTATAATTTTAATCTGCTCTCTGGCTGCAAGTGAATGAAATATTTATAGCATAAAGTCTACAAGGAAATAAAAATGAAATCAAACATATCTAGATGACTTAGATAATTTAACTTTCTTTTATAAGGAAGTTTCATATGTTTATATTTTGAGTTTTTATTATAATTCAAAGACCATACAATTTTTCTAATTGAAAATATACAAAATTTGAGTAAAAGTGCAGATTTGAACTATGTTGTGGAGGGCCTTGAATATGTTATATTTTAAGCTTTATAACACATACTACCATTTCCTAAATTCTATATGGTAGAACAATGTTTATCTTTGGGATGTTAAAGTACATTCTTGGGAGAAAATAATTCTAGGGTCAATAAATTAAAAAAATGATGCTTTCTGCTTGTAACATAATGGGTCTTTAAATTTGCACATTAAAGTTCTGTAGTACTTACCATACAACTTCTCATTAATTGGTATTTAGCATTCGGAAACATGATTATGTCTAAATGCCACAGAATAATTCCAATCCCCTAGGAGAAAAAAGAAGAATGATCTTGAATATTTTTAAGTAATCTAGCATAAAACTAGAAGATCAAATACCCTGTCACTTTTTACAAACTTCAACATTCTTATTCCAAAATGGGTTGGGACTTGTTGTATTCCACACTTAATACTCATAAAAACCATATTACATAGTTTCTTTTCAATTGCCAACTCCACATATTAACTGTGTCAATATGATATATAAGCAACTCTCCTGTTTCGAGGTACACAATGTTTTTCTTGCTCTAAAAAGTGACAATAAAATATGTTTTGAGTTTCTATTTACTGGTCAGAAAGCTTTTAAAAACACAACACTTGTGGCCAGTTGTTTTGTAGGAGAAACTGGAAAATCAATCAATGACCAGTAACAAACAGGAAAGGGACTGGGCTGTAGCCAGATTTTGAAAATCGCAATTTTGATATTTGGTTCTAATAGATACCCTGACTTTTCTCATTATCACAAGCTCATTGACCTCAAAGTAGCCCCTCTGTTCTAAGGGCAGGAGATCTGAAACCATTTCCCATCCTGAGGTAATAACTGACATAATCTCCTATTTTACATATCAAAGGGAAATCTGTAAGGAGTACAGCATAATGGGTATAGTAGATGAGAAGCATTTGGGGAGATGCCTCAGTACTCAGAACATTTTTATCATAAGGTGCCAGACATGCTCAACCTACAGAGTGTGTGTTTCAGATGAGAAGTGTTATGCTCTGACTCTAAAGTATGATACTAAAAAAAAAAAAGAAAAGGTAGCTGACTTAGTATATTCTAGATTGGTGACATGTCTCTTTTGTGGAATAGGAGCCTTTTTATATAAAAGTATGACTCAAAATAAAAAGAAATTTTATAGACGCTAGCAGCTGGAAGACTTGGGATTTGGAGTATGGAAAATTATTATTAATATTCTACTTTATACCTGTTGATCTCTATGAATAGTCAGGGCTTGATATCCTCCCAGGTACCAGTAGCTATGCAAAATTATTCGTTGCTCTCCAACCAACATCCAGTCCTACAACGGTAATTATTAACAGTGATGACTCTCTTAAAAGCTGCAGTAGTTAATTTTATACATCAAATTAACTAGGAGACCAGCTGACCATAGCTAGTGAGATTGTATTTTGGGTTTGATCTGAGCACGTTGGGAAGAGAGTGGCACTTGGATCCACAGTGTGAATGAGGAAGGCTGCCCTCCTTAGGATCAGTGGGTGGTCATCTGTTGAAGGCCTGTATTAGAATGTAAAAAGAGAACAAGGTTGTGCTTGCATTCTTCGTTGGCGCTGAAGTGTTCATCCTTCCCTGTCCTTGGATACTCAGAGCCCCTGATTCTTTGGCCTTCAGATTCAGACCAAGACTTACTCCAGTCACCCCTTTGTTCCTGACTCTTCATTCTGGATCTTCCATCAGTAGCTTCTCTGGTTCTTAGATTTTGGAGACTGGATGGGAATTATACCACCAGTTTTCACAAGCTAATGGACTGTAGACTGTGAAATTTCTCAGTGTTCATAATCCAATGAGCCACGCTTTCATAATTTATTTATTTGTATATACTGTATGTAACCTATTCTATTTCCCTGGAGAATTTTGATTAATACAATCACCTATTACGGTTATTATACAATAACCTTATTTTTAAAGAAAATCTAGCTCATGTCATTCACCACAAGGATGGATTTTTGGAAGGTTGCTTTATCTTTTTAGGTTTCAGTTCATTCATAAATAAATGACTTCTACAAGCCTTTTGCACATTTACTATGTATAGCCTTTGCTAGATGCTGGTGGAAAGTGCCATGCCAAGAGGAGAAACTCAGAATCTTTATTCAAATTAAAATTACAAAATTACACACACACAAACATCATAAATATATTTAAAATGGTGAAATATTCAAAAGAAGATTTTTTGTTTTGTTTTGTTTTGTTTGGAATATATACAGGGGAAAACAAGCAAAAAGGAGATAAGAGGTTTTACATAACGGGAGTTGAGTGCTTGGGGTGGAGGCGTGACAAAGTGGTATAAGTAGTGATATACATGTTTGTCAAACTGAAGAAATTCCCATTTGACTGTTTCCGGTTATGGGTAACAAGGGGAGAGGGACAAAATGTTGAAAAGATAACCTGAGCTCCTCACAAAGAAAATTTTGGTTTTCTAAATAGAAAGATTAAACTTCCAAGATGTTGAGAGGTCACTGAATTTCTGTGAGCAGATGCTTGGTGTGAAGTGCTTTAGGATGATTACTTTGGAATTATGGGTATTATGATCAGGACTGCAGAACATGGCCTCCACAGTAGCTTCTGTCAAAGGAAATATGGAGCAGAACCAGAACACTGAAATTAGAGGACGGAAGTGAACACAACCTTTTGATGAGGAACAAGTAGGTTAGAGGCACTTGCAAAGACATGAGTTGTGGTTTAATTTTTAAATCTCTAATTCCTAGAGATGAAGGTTTATCAACTTTAGCTCTATTAAAAATGTGAACTGCATAATTCTTAGTTTTGAGAGATGTTCTATGCATGTTTAACAGTGTTTCTTGCCTCTGTTCATTAGATGCTAATACTGACCTCCTTATTTCATGTATGAAAGTCACACCTGCCTCTGGACATTGAATAATTTTCCTTAAGGAATAAAAGTGTCCCCAGGTAAAAACCACTGCCCTAAACAAAACCAATGGGGTACCTGGGATATAAAATCCCAAGACTCTTGGATGCTATCTGTTCCTATCTTCTCTCTCTCTTTTCCTTTCTTTCCTACTTCAAATTCTTCAGTGTTAAAATATTTCCAAATACTCCAAAATATGCATGAATTTAAAAGATAGCATTAGGAATAAGGGGACATGTGCACTATCTGTATCTTTCTAAAAGGAATTAAAGGAGAACAATATGGATTCCGAGGGTCCTCTTTACCTGGCTGAGAGGCACACATGGAGCATGATCTAAACTGCAGAGGGACTTTTCAGAGTCTGAATCACAGCTGAGAACAGGGCCCTGTATTTGCTGCTACCTAAAGGTGCAGAGCAGTCTGGGAAATACAATCTACCGATAGCATCAAACCAAAGTTCTCTTCCAAGAAAAACTGTTAAAAATAGATTCCAAATGAAGCAGAACAGTAACAAACAGGACCAAAAAAAAATATCCAAATGAAAATGAGGTTAGTAAATAGAAGGAAGGTGGTCTCATAAAAAAAAAAAAAAAAAAAAAACAGCATATTTTAAAATTACTTCCAGGGAAAAATAACAAGAGAGAATAATAGGGTCATGAGTCTAGAGAGGTTATTTTGGCCTCTCCTCCCTCTTGTGAGTGCATGAAAATTCATTTAGTTGCCTATGAGCAAAGGCAAAAGTATGCAGTTTAATAAAAAGAACAAGGAGTGGAAAGAGTTCCCGTAACTTGAGAGGCACGTGGAAAGCCAGACTCAGAAAACAATGAAAGCTGAAACTCACCATTTCAAAAGAGCTAAAACAAAACAAGCAAACAAACAAACAAAAGCAAAGCCAGTGGTAAGAGCTGTGATAACAAATCACCAATAGAAAAAACGCAAGACAATTAGGAACAGTTCAGTGTTTATGTAAATTAAGGGAAAAAAAACTAAATTAAAAGATAATAACTATTTGCCTGAAGAAGTTGAGCCAAGAAAAACATAAATAAAAGAAATCAAAAGGATAATACAGTGGGTGCAGCAGAACATGGAAAGGAAGAAAATTTTTAAAATCACTTATATGAATAAAGATTTAAAAAAAATCTTAGACAAAAGGATAAGTCAATAGATTTGACATATGTCTAGAATAGGGTTCACTGTAGTACCTGTAGACTCCTGGATGTGTGGAAAAATTTAAGTAGCCTGATTACTTTCTTGATGTATTAGTCCATCTCCTGTTGCTACAGCAAAATACCAAGAGCCAGGTAATTTCTAAGTAAAGGAGTTTATTTAGCTCACAGGTTTGGAGACAAAAAGCCTCATCTATTTAGTCTGGATTGCCTCATCTGTTCAGTCTCTACTGAGGCTTCTTCTTTGGCTACTCATAACATGGTGGAAAAACAGAAAGGAAATCAGCTTCCTACAGAAGGGATAACAGCATGCAAGTGGTGTCCAAGACGTGCAACAATCCACGCTCATGAGAACGAACTCTCTCTAGGATGTGGGGCCACAGGTGGCACTGCCAGTAACTTACTACCTTTCCCTGGGCTCCTCAGCATTACCACTGTGGCAAACAACCTGCCAACACATGAGGCTTGAATGATGAACTACTTCTAATCCATGTCAATTGGAAAAAATTATGGTGTTTTTTCCACTAGCTGAAATTTAACATTATAAAAAGTATCAGTGTCTCAATGAATTGCAGTATGAAGATTGCCTGTGACTTAATCACCAAAAATTCACAGATATCTCAATAAAACATTGGAGTTCAAAATATATATTCAAATACCATTTATGTTCACTGATTTTCAAACATACAGATATTAATGATATTTCTATTTCATTATTAAAAGTTTATGTTGTATAATTATGTTAAATAAAGTAAATGTACTATTATATCATGATTTGAAATGATTTGTATTGCTTATAATCTCAGCACCATACAACACCAAGGCAGAAAGACTTCAAATCAGAGACCAGCTTGGGCAACTTACCAAAATCCTTGTTCAAAATTGAGATGTAACTCACTGTGCAGGTACTGGATTTGGTCTATATCTCAAATCAGCAGGAAAAATTGCCTTTGAAATTACGTGTACTCTTTTATTCATCTAAAAATATTATTCTGAGAAAAAGTCCATTGTTTTCATCAAATTGCTAAGCCTCCCTGTGGGATAACAAATTTTTAAATGTCAATTATATAACAGGAATCCCTGTAGAGAAATAGTCGTTCAGAAACATTTTTGATACAGAAGATAATTTGACATTACCAACTAAGAGGATTGAAATATCAACACATTATGGCCCAAACCATTCTTTAAAGAAAACACACTTGGCTCAGGCCAGGAAAAAATCAAATGGAAAGAAATTAGACTTCCACCAGAATTTGCCTCTGTATTGCTGGGATAACAGGGGTGAACCACCATGCCCAGCACTGTGGTGTGTGGTACTGATTGCTGATGAGTGTGAGTCACCACACTCAGCTTTGTTGTATGTGGTTACCGGGGATCAAACCCAGGATCTTGCATTTGCAAGGCAGGCACCAGAACCACTGAACTAAATCCCTGGCCCTTGCCACCAGAATTTTTTTTTTTTTTTTTTTTTTTTTAGGATTTTTTGAGACAGGGTTTCAATTTGTAGTTCAGGCTGGTCCTGAGCTCAGCCTCAAACTCACATCACAGCAATCCTCCTGCCCCTGCCTTCCGAGTGCTGGGATTACAGGCGTGAGCCACCACGCCCAGCACTGTGGTATGTGGTACTGATTGCTGCTGGGCGTGAGTCTCCATGCCCAGTATGGCATGTGGTTACTGAGGATTGAACTCGGGCCCTTACGCTTGCAAGACAGGTGCCAGAACCACTGAGCTAAACCCCAGGCCCCCGCCACCAGAATTTTTAACAGCAATGCTCTTAGAACTAATTATAGTACCATTTTATGATACTCATGGAAAGAAAATATAAGCCAAAACTTTATGTTTGGCCAAACTGACCTTCAAGTACAAAGAGCTTCTGGTCAACCAATGTAAGCATGAAAAAGCAGAGAATAGTGCCTCATGTTCCCTTCCTAAGGTGCCCACCAAACCACAGTGAGATAAAAGCAAAACACCAGAGCTTCATTTCAGAACTTTCATGATACTTTGACATTGCCATCACTTCCAAGCACATGAACCAGTTCTCTCTCGTCGTTTATTTTAATCATATTTCACAAAAAGTATTGGCCCATAAAAGGTCGAAAGAAATTTAAAATCCCTGTACTGAATAATTAATTTCTGACAATCAACTTTGCCTTAAGCACAGGTAAAGAATGTTAAATATCAGTTTGCCTGAAAAAATTAAGATTTAAAAATTATTGTAAAAGAGATAGTCTAATATGTATTGTTTACATGTTTTTATAGTGCAAGTGATGTAATTACTTTTTTTTTTTTTTTTTTTTTTTTTTTTTTTTTTTTTTTTTTTTTTTTTTTTTTTTTTTTTTTTTTTTTTTTTTTTTTTTTTTTTTTTTTTTT
>PVIR01007644.1:0-14513 GCA_004026965.1 Petromus typicus | reverse complement strand
ATTGTTATGTGGATACTGGGGAATCGAACCCGGGCCCTTGCGCTTGCAAGACAGGCGCCGGAACCACTGAGCTAACTCCCCGGCCCGATGTAATTACTTTTAAAGCAGAGGAATATAGAACATGCAGATTATATGAAACTTGGTTATATGGAACATGGATTGTGTGTCCCCATAGTTTCCTTTTTTGGAACCTTGGTCAGTAAGGTGGCCATGTTGTGGTGGAACTTTTAAGATATCAAAGCTAATGGAAGGTGACAAGGTTATTAGAGATGTCTCCATCATTAAGGATTTAATGCAGTTCTCCTGATTGGTTATCCCAGAGCAGGTAGTTAGAAGGTAAGGCTTCTTTCCTAACCTCTTTGTGGGGCTGTTTTCCTTTTCCCTTCTTCACTGTGTTATCATGCCATCAGAAAGTTCTTACCAGGATTGTAGTACCAAACTGTTTAGACCCTGCAGCAACCAAAAGTGCCAGATAAATAAACTTCTTATTCTGTTAAGTTAGCAAGCCTCTCACATTTGGTGAGAAAATCAGCTAAATCTGTTTTTTACCATCTAAAAAGGGCTAGAAACATTGAGCAAGTTATCAGTACTAAACACATCAGCCATTCAAATTATAGTCTGGAATACTATTCCCTACTCCTCGGATTGGGATGATTCCAAGCCTGAGGCAGGAAATGTGTATGATGCGCATGTAGCAGAGAACAAGGAAATTACCCAAAATTACTAATGCTGTGTCACATATGGATAACTGCAGTGGCTTCAAGCATATCAACATTTAATTCCATGATGTAAATATGTACCTAGATTTATTCAATTTGGAAGAATGTTAGGAAACAAACTTCATGATGTTGTAAACCAGTAAATGAAAGGCAGTGAGTAAGCTATGCTATCATTTTGTATCACATTTGTCTTAAGATAAACAAATAATAGATGAAAGGAAATCTTTCATTACTGGAGTGTTCAGCTGATATATTCAAGCAAAAAGTCTGTTTCATTGGCGTGGGATGATTTGAATTTAGGCTTTTTGAATTTGAGAGAGTTATGATCACTGGACAATAAGAAAAACACCTATGAAACATGTTGAAAAGTTTAACCTTTGAAGAGAAGCTTCAAGAGTTATCTGCTCGGACATCTGAGGCCAGTGTCTATGTGGATTGACTCAGAGGGAGCTTGTGGGGGAAAAGGGAAAGGCTGTTCAGATTAATGACTTGGAGAACTCTACACTCAGAGGGTGAATAGAAGACAAAGATGTGGAAGAAGTCAAAGTCATCCATGTCAAGGCACGACTTGTAATCTTTGAAATGAAAAGAAGGGTGAAGAGTACCATAATTACAGAGATAAAATGGAGCACTGGGTGAGAGAACATCTTTGGTCTGTGATGATTGGAACTCGCCAATGATGTTCAAGAAAGCAATTTTAAGGCAGTGGAAGAAGTTACACCAAAGATTGTGATGTAGAAGTGAAAGTGGCAAAGCTTTTGTGCCACTTTGGAGGGATTATAAAAGGAGTGCAGTAAACAGCCAACAGCCCAGCCACATTAATAATAGGAGGTTTCGAATGGGAAACACAGACAGTAAAATGAAGACAAGATGACAGGAGAGGATCTTTTGTAAAGAAGGGGCCTGAAATAAGAGACCTCAAACATGATTTTCTACTCTAACATATAATTCTGTGTCTGCAAATGGTTCTGGCCACTTGTCAAAGGTAATTGAGGTGTTTGACACTTACAGGGTGAGGGAGGTAGAGGGATATGCATGAGAGTGTTTGGAGTGACTGGAATTTGTGGAAATAGATTAATGGGCTACATCTAACATGCCTCTTAAGAAGTTAAAACAGAACCCAGTTTTGATCTCTCAGCTTCCACTGTACTCAGAAGGGCTTTCCCGTGATTACCATCATGCATTATCAGAGCCTGAATGATGGTCTGCACAGATTTGTTTATGAACTCCTGTCCTCTTGTAATTTACAGTGCAGGAAAGATTCCTGGCTTTAGCTTTAAATGGTTAGACAGTCGGAGAAGGGAAGGTAGCAATTCTAAGAGCTCTTGAAAGGCACAGGCTCACATACAGTTGAATCCTACTCCCGAGGAAAGAAACACGATTCTCCTTTGATACTGTGAGGTTCATAATTATTCCTCTCTGAGAAGATATTAAAAGACATTTAAACATACAATGTGTATTTTATGTTCTTAGTCTTAGTGTTTCAAACATTGCTACTTTGAATATTCAACCACTTTAAATCAAGATTAAAACAGGCCTTGGGATAACTGAAGCATTGCCCGTAAGTAGAAAGACCTTGAGACAAAAAATAATCATCATTTCCCATTTACATAATGCTTTTAATTTTTTCAAAGCTTTTTTTTTCATATCTATTACTTCACTTGATCTTCATGACAAACATGTGAGGCTGTTCACTTTAAAGAAATGAACTTGAAAGCAGAGAACATTTAAAACACTTCCAAAAAATATAGTAAAATCACAAAGAAATTCCCAGAGCATCTATACCATAGCTCTAACTTAAACTGTATTTACTGCAAATTGTATTGACTCAGAAGAGATGGTGGCTCATAAATACAGTTTCTCTGTCCTGAGCCATATTCCAACTGCAGTTGGAATACAAAAGAGCTTTCCAAGTACATAACTGTAGTTTTGCTGCATTAAAGCAAAAGGCTGGCATTTGGACTAGAAAGCAGCCTGTAACTGTGACTGTTTTGCATGGCCAGCATCTAGCGCCTGCCAGCAATAGGGATGGATTTACATATATTGACTCAATCCCGCATATGAGTAATGATCAATTTTCTTGATCTATTCTATTCTGTCAATCTGCGCTTTTGCTAGCAAATGAGGAGACATTGCTGTCAGCCAGAAATAGTTTCCTGGGCTTATGTGTGCTTTTAAGATCTCCTTTCTACTTAATTAAAAGATACATATGGTGGTTGACAGAGAGCAGCAAGCTAGTCAAAGTAGCAAAATTTGCTTCATATAGATGGGTTCCTGGAAGAAAAATCAAGAAAGATGGCTAAATAAATGTAAAGGCAAGGCTCAGCTCCTGAGGATAGTCTATTTTGATGTCAGTTTTATTAATAGTAAAATAAATGCAAAGGGACAAATACAATTTGTCTATCAGGAGTAGCCAGTAAAAGCATCTCTTTTCAGGAGCCACAAATTAGTCTTCCAGGTAACAATATGTAATCTGCCAGACAAAAGAAGGGTAAATGCTTTCCTCTCTGCTCTCCCATACTAATGTATAATGTCAAATTAATTCCTTTGTTTTGGACTCTGCCCTTACACTATCCTGGAGTAGTAAAATAGTATATGCATAGTAAATAGAAGTAAACTATACAAAATAAGTCAAAAACATTCCCAGTAGGGATGCTAGGAAATTCTGGACACTTGCTGAACCCTTTAAGCCCTTTTTCACTTACAAAATGTTGGTAATTCCTGTGGCTCCTGTAGGCCCCATGGCAAAATCTTAATTCATTTGAACCATTGTATAGACAATGAATAAATAACCGAATGTTCCAGCTAGGGGGCACAGTGGTGCAATCTTACAGTCTCTTCTTATTCAAGTACTTAATGTGGATAGAGATTTGTCAGTCTGCACAAGGAGTGAAATGTGGTAATTGTCATCTCGTGATATCCATGAGAAATTTGTCACACAACACCACATGGATAAAAATTGAAGGATACTCAGGTAAAGTCCCTTATCTCAAATGATGTAGTGTTTAAATACAACTTGATACATGTCCTCCCTTTACTGTTCTTCAGATTATCTCTTTCTTCCTTATTGTGCCTAATGCAACACAAATGATTTGTGAATAGTTGTTCCATTATGTTGTTTAGGAAATAATAGCAAGAAAGACCCACATGTTCACCACAGTTGCAATTTTTATTTGAATAGTTTCACTTCTAAGTTGGCTGAAGCAGAGACGGAAGGAATCGAGGATATGAAAGGATGGATGTATTTATGCCTAAATTCACTCTAAGCACCGGGCTGGCTGGGATGCGTTTAACTTCTGTCTATATCCTCTGAACATTCTAAATCCTCAGGAAATAGCCACAGCTCACCTGGAAGCTGATTTGGGGAATATACACGTGAGGCAGAAACAGTAGCTGAACTCGTACACTACCAGTCAGTGAAAGAGGCCTCGTAGATCTTGGTTCTAGGCTTGGCTCTTCCCTTCATGAGGTCTACAATCATGAAGAATAATTTCTCTCTGTGGTCCATAGTGTTCACCTCTGTAAAATGGAGAGGTAAAAACTGATTTATGGAGAGTCTCCTCAGTAACTGGAAGGTGAACGGAACTCTGAAGGCAACCCCACCACCTGCTTACACACTCTTCTGTGAGAAATTCAGTATCACTTTTTATCATCACGTCACCTGACCTGTTTCCAATATGAATTTGTTTTAACTGAGGTTAAAACAAGTTATAATCTATGGCACTAGAAGATCTTGAATGTTTTCTCAATGTCCAACAATAGCTGGATCTACTCAAACACCCCTGAGCTGCTTGTCCTTTGAGCTTCTGACTGAGTTATCCTTTCCAAATCCCACAAATGGATTTAAACTGGGTCACCTCAGTTCTCAAATACTTATTCCCTATTTGTCCTGTCTGACAACAACAGCCCCCACTGGGCTCGCTTGTGGAGTGTCTGGCACAAAAGATGGATGCAGTAGATACATATTAATTATTAAGGAGCTATCTTGTCTGTATAAGATATGTATTTCTAGATTTTAACCAAAGAAACTGAAGAGAATGGGCAAAAAGTGAATGGATATCAAGAAAAGGCAAATATTGACCCCAGAAGCACTCTGAGAAGGAGATAAAAATCAAATGAAGGTGTCTGATTCCTAAGAATCAGGAAGTTGACAAATAAATTCTACATTTATGCCCTAACCCCTCTCATTTGGTTTGGAAATAAAAAGAGACATACGGTGCTCTTTGAAAAAGCTGCATCTCCTTTTTGATCTCTGCCTCCACTGCTATTGCCTTGACACGTGGCTCTAGCATCTGATGCTGAGCATTTGCCCTCTGAAGACAGTGGGATACAGTATTTAACTCAGCCAGTACCACAAGGACCAATCAGCAGGAGATTTATCACCCCTCCCTGCCAAGGAGCTCTGAGCAGTTCTGGTCAGATACTAGATCTGATCAGGAATCTGTAGTCGTCATGAACTCTCAACAAAATGAATACTTCTCCATTGTGTCAGCTTTCTAAGACTGCTGTTCCACACCTAATTTTAGTTCAATCTTACTTTCTTTAAAATCAAGGAAATTAAGACCCAGAATAGGCATAGAGCTCACATTAAGACACAGATTTGGGTTATGGAACCAAATACGTTTGCCCATAGGAATAAATGAGATGGGTTTATCTTCAGATTGTTCCCAGATCATAGATATAGAACAATAGATCTATGAATCAATAGACTAATTTATATTTATTGAGCATCTATTCTGTGCCAAAAGAAGTACTACATACTCAGGTATACTTAAAATGTGGCATATTTCCTTTTCATGATATTATAATGTTTGGGAGTATTCTAGAAAGTTCTTTTGAGTAAAAGCTACATAGTAGTCCAAAGTATCTAAAACAGCCTGCAGAGGTAAGAAAAAACTCAACTTTATTTAAAGTATCAGGGGCAGTGCCATGAGGGTCAAGGTCAAGGTTAAACAATGGGTAGAGTAAAAACTGAGCAATACAAAGAAGACAGAAATCCAAGGACTTTCTAAAAGTACCTAATAAAATAACCTGGATATTTGCTAACCTCTTTCCCTTTGGAAATTTTGATTCAGTAGCTGAATGGGTGAAGATGAAGAACCTCTACTAGTAGCACCCAAATATTCTTTTTTTTTTTCTTTTCAGTTTTTTTGAGACAGGGTCTTGCTATGTAGTTCAGGCTGGCCTTGAGCTCAGAGCAATCCTCCTGCCTCTGTCTCCCAAGTGCTAGGATTACATATGTGAGTCACCACACTCTGCCCCAGGTTATTCTTGAGAACTGGAAATTTGAGAAATCCTGAAAGAGATGAGTGATGAACCATTGCAGGCTGAGGGTCCTCCCTAATGAGATCACAACATTGAAGATGCATAAGATCTGAGAAGAGTCTTCTTGACTAAACAGTAGTGTGTGATGTCAGGTAATAATTAGAATGAGTTTATTAAACATTTGCAAGACTTTTGAACCCTGCACCCCCCAGGTGATTACTGGGATACGGAGAGGACCGGAAGTGGTTACTGTTTCACTGAAGGAGCTAATCTTGCTAATTCCTCAGTGACACCCCCAAAGAAAGTTCTCATCCACGTTTTGAGACATTTTCTTTTTTAAAAAAAATTGAAATCTTTATTGGTACATTACACATACACATCATGATTGCACTTAACAATGAGAATTTGTACCAGTATATGATACAACTTATTTCTCATTTTTTCCCATACCGCTATCACCTCTGCCCTCTATATATATATAAGCTTTGTTTCCTTTATTTTTTTGTTATAATCTCATTATTTTACCCTCATTATTTATCCCTTCACCCCATTTCGCTTTGAGTATTTTCTATTTCACAATACATAACATACATTCTAGAACTTATTTACATCTTCATTTTCTCACACCAGAAAAAAGATACAATATTTACACATCTGTGACCTATTTATTTCACTTATGAAGATGTCTTCAAGGTACCTCCTTTTAAGTATAAATGATTCAGTCATCATTTTTTATGGTAGAGTAATACTCCATTCTGTAGAAGAATCACAACACTTTTGTTTAGTCTCCAGTTGATGGACATTTTGGTTGTTTCCGAGATTTAACAATCACAAACTAAGCTGTTATAAACACGAGTGCATATATGTCACTGTTATATGATCTTTTAACTCTTTTGTTAAAAGATCATATAACAAATAGCACCTCTAACTGCAATTTTTTGAGCAATCTCTAAACTGATCTCCACAGGAGACATTTCCTTTTAACGCTATTAGAAATGTAGGCAATTACAGAAGAGGCCTAGTTAGTGAAGGGGATTTAGACTCCTGTTTTTGGAATCTCTTGCTCTCAGCCAGTCCTTGGTCCAACTCTGCCGCTCAACACAATAAGCCAGACTGAAAGCTTTGGAGTTTTGTTCATAAGCAGAAATAAATTCATCTTTGGTCAGGAAATGACAATCTTTCCCACATTAGTAGCACAGTTGTAGTGTCTGAAACCTAAAAACCCTAGCCACGGTAGAAATGAATCGAGTTCTCCCTGTTTTTGTTTTAACAAATGTAAATGTTTCATGCTCAGCCCTTTGAAGCAGTGGTTCTCCAAGAACAGTCATAGGGTCACTAGGAGTATTTGGGATTGTTGGGAATGTAGATTCCTGGGCCCCATTCCAGACCTCTTGAATCAGAACAGTAAAGGGAAAAAGTGATGGGAGATGGGCTTGAAGTGGAATGATGGCCAACAATCTGCATATTAACAGGTGCTTTAAGAGATTCTAATGGCCTTAAAGTTTAGGAATCACTATCTCAAGAGTGTACCTAACTCTGCAAATATAATCATGTGTGAAATGAGTTTGAGTGAACAGTGAGTTCCCTGTTGGTACTGCGTAGTACCTAGTGGGCACATTCATTCATCTATTTATTTAATATTTGTGAGCCTTATTGTCATTACCTTGTATTTTACAGTCCCTTCTCCCCTAGGAACCAATGGTAACACTCCCGCCACCCCCATGGGTGCTAGGGATTAAACCCAGAGCATTGCCTACAGGGGGAAAGTGCTCTACCATTAAGCATCAACTATATTCACCTTTTTTCTGTGGCTCTAATTTGTTATTCTAATTTGTCATGCTATTTCAACTCAGATGTTACCATTTCAGGGAAGAATTCAGACTGCCTTATCAAATGTACTCCTACTTGTCCTTTATCTTTGTTACCATGCTCTTTGATTTTCTTCATCTATTAAATTATTGGGGTTAGTCATTCGCTTATTGTTCGATTCTGTCACTTGGAAATCAAGTGCAGAAGAGATGCCCACACCCTTTCAGTGTCTAAATGAGCCTAGGAACACTGAGGTTCCACACGTACTTGTTAATTGAAATTTCCAGGAACTGCTCTGAATGTTCCAGAACTGAGATTTAAATTGCCAGAGGAAATTAACAGCTGGAGTCAGTGCTTCCTTAGAAACATGCAATGTTTCCTTTCTTTGCTTGTAAATTATAAATTATTTCATTTATGGGAAATTTAACTTACAGGAAATTCTTCAAGAAATCATAACATTGACTGGTAAGGGTCAGATCAGTTGACCTCAGATTGAGTTGGCAGTTTGTATACTTATTGACAAGAGATTATCAGGAACTTGAAAAATAATATCATGTTTTCTGCTTTGCACCAAATCAGATAAACAAGTAACTGACTCAACATTCATGATAGTTTTAGAATTGTCTTGCCAGAGACTGTTCTGGAAATAGAATGACGAAATCAGACTCCAGTGCCATCTAGTGGTCAAGTTTAGTTCCTCTAGAAATAAAAGCAGCTACTGTCTAATGTTGGTATTTCATTTGTTTGGAAGGTTTTAGGCATTGATGTATGTGTCTTTCTAGTCTCACATATTACTTTGGGCATACTAATGCTGATACAAGTAGGCCAAATTCTAGAAAGTTCATAAGCATCACTAACCCTTCATCCTGCATGTGAGAATAGAATTATGACTCCTTTATTAATAATAATTGTGTTAGTTAACAATTTGTCAAGCTATCCCATGCCTAAGAATTTAAAATTATTTGATGCTTCTATTTGGTGGTAGATACTGATGGACATTCAGTGGCAAAGGGGAAATCCCAGGCTTCTGATCTCTGATTATTGGTGTTCACCTGATTTGTTATATATTGTAGTCCAAAGTTTGTTTTCAAACATTTCATCTACCCTCATTTTTCACCTTCTCCATTGACATATAGCTAGGGACTTTTTTCAAAATATAACTAAATCTTAATTGAAAATTATCAATATTTATTTTAAATAGAAATTAGAATCCTCTAAGATTTTCATAAAATCATTTTCATCTCTCATAGACATAACATGATTTATTGTATTCACTGAGGTCTGGGGTCTTAGCTCATTGGTTCCATTGCCTGCCTCATCAAGGAGTTTGCTCTCTGGTACAAAAAAAAAAAAATCAAATCTATACTATTTACAGAATCTGGAAGAAATTAATAATTTCAGAATATTTAAAATGGACCATGACCAATTCTCATCTTCACCTGTTAACATTGCACCATGGCTGATGGCTCCTTTTCTCCAAAGAAAGTCAGGAAGACACAGAACTGGTGTTAGTTTTGCCTCTAATATCTGTGGAGCACCCTGCCAAGTGTGTTCTACATATTCTTTTATTTAATCCTACAAAATTTTCAGAGATACCATCCAGCATTCATGTGAAGAAACTGTAAAGAGTCTCTCCAAATTTCACATCCAGAGATTGGAAATGGACCTATCTTTGGGTACTGCAACACTCTGCTTTTTCAGCCCAGCAATTTTAGAAAGAATTTTAAATTTTAGTAGTTTAAAGTATTTCTGCCTCAGCCTTGACCCATAGATAATTAGTAAAATGAAGACAGAGACCACATCTAATTTCAGAATGGGTATTTGTTGAGTGAGTCGAAAGGGGAAGACTTAGAAAGGTTTCAGATGTCCAGCCAGCCACTTGGATACAAGTTGAATTAATTATTTGTTGCAACACAAAATATTACCTCAGAAAGAAGTGACTGAAATGATAGTCTTAATCTCATAGTGTCTGTGGGTCAGGAATCTGGAAGCAGATGACCCAGGTCTCCCAAGAGGCTAGAGACAACCATGTGACCAAAGCAGTCATCCTAGGGCTCAGCTGAGCGAGTCTTCCTCAGTCAACCACATGGCTCGGGAGCGCCCCCCACCTGCCTCCGCGTGTACTCACAGGAGTGTTGGCAGGCCTCACCTCCCTACAGTGTGAAGTCCTCCCCAAGACTGCTTTACCTCACAGCAGCTGGTTTTTTCCAAAGTGAGTTTGTCCAGAAGAAAGTGATAGAAAATGGCCATAATGGAAGCCCTTGTCTTTTAGAAACTTAACTTTGGATGTGATAGCACTTCTGGTGTAGTCTCTTCATTAGAAGTTACTGATGAAATCCCCTCCCAGTCAGGAGGGAGGAGCGTCCATAAAGGCATGAATATCAGGAAGTGGTGATCATCGTGGGGCTGCAAAGGGTTCTGACTGCTTCATCAGGGCGATATCCATCACAGTAATTTTTGAGGTCACATTGTAACAGTAGGATAGACATTGATGCCTTCTCATACTAAGTGAGAAAGTTTTGTAAACTAGCTGAGACAGGTTCTCATAGTTATGATGTTAGAAAAGTCAGCTTCAAATCCTTATTTCTTCATTTTGAAACTGTGACCCTGTTGATATCATTTCTAATTTTCAGAATGTACATTATAACAGTACTTTTCCTATAAGTCCATGATGAAGATTAAATGAAATATTACCTGTAAATTTTTCAGTGTAGTACCTGTCACATAAACAATGAGCATTCAATTTCAGATCAAATTCAGCCTAATATATTTGTGAGCATATTTTCAGCTTTCTAAAGTTTTTATGTGTCATTTCTCATCCATTCTTCTTGCAATGTTTATAAGGTAGTAAGATTTGATATAGTTGTGTAAATTTTAAATATTTAACACTTAAGAAACATAAAAATTGAATGAATTGCCAGTAGATATTGAAGGAATAGCTTTACTACCTCCTGCCTGTATATTTAGTATTTATTTTCATAAAGCCATAAGAATCACTGAGACAATGAAACCAAATTTTCTTAGAACATACAGAGCTATATTTTGAATGTCATAAAAGAGACAACCATGAATTAACTATAATACATCACATTCTAAAATACACTGTTATGGTAACTTAGGAAACCCACTTCCTAACTTCAATTCTTTATTCCAAGGTTATGGATTTTCTATTAAATTAATGAGAAACAGCCTCACATGACTTATATTCTACCTCTTAATTTGAGAATTATCTGTCAAAAATACCTGGGAGAAATTTTTATGATAAATTCTGAATAATGTTTTACCTAAACCAGTAATAAAATTCTATATTGGAGACATCATAACATAAATACATTCTCATTTAATTCTTGTTATTCTCCAAGTGTTCAATCACTTTCTCTCCCTCCCAAAAAACCCCAATTTCAAGCCAAACAATAATGAAGAAAAACATTGTTGACTATGTGTCATAATCACATCTGTGTTTGGAAACAGAGGATTCTATTCCCCAGATATTAGATTTAGCCTTGAGTCATTTTAACTTAGGAAGCTGGTCTATTCAGAAGAAAGGTCATTTTATTATTGAGGCTCAATGTCTCCTCCTTTCCATTCCTTTTTAATAAAATAAATAAATAGCAACTTCTCTGATTGAGCTACAGCAGAGCTGTGAAGCTGAGCTCTTCTTCTATAGATGTCTGTGGTTTCCTCTTAGACCCTCTGTGTAGTCTTGTTATGCATATGAGCTGACTGTTACTTACTGGAGTTTACAGTGTACTCTGGAGGCGCTAGGATGAAAACAAATGAGGACAGGACAAATGGACAGGACAAATCAGGACAAATGAGTAGATGAAGAGATGGTGAAGACAGTGCTTGATAGATGTATAAATTGATTTTTTCAGAAAAACCAGTGGAAATATGGCTAAGATAACAAAGTTCTGAATACATTATAGTGTGTTAGACATGATATTTAGGATGGCTTCAGTGATGTCCTAAGGTTTCATTCAGCCATTAAGGTTCTGTATGTCTTTCCATGGCCAATAGCATTGGTTCTTCTGGGAAGCCTCCAAAGACAACAGGTCATCATCACCACTGGTGTCCAGTGGCCCTAAGCTGAGCAAGAGAATCATGTTACCACTGTGACCTTTGAAGGCTGATCTAATAGAACACTGTGTTCTTTAGAGATCTTAAAGTCTGAAGAACATAATAGATGCACACAAAAACACCCATGCCACAGTAACAAAACTTATCTCAATTGAAATACTTATCTATATCTTATACGTATATATGGAGAGAGAAATTATATTTAACATATAAAAGGACATAAGATATATACATAGAAGTAATGCATACATAACATATATAATATATGTCTACTAGGTATTCTATAAAATTAACAATATTTAACTGATATTCCATGATCAGGCCATATCTTAAATATCGTTAGTAGCTTTTTGTATATTCACATATTTGTATGAGGATATTAAACAAATTAACAAATGTCTAGAGAAGAAACAAAGGCTAAAAATGATCTAGAAACAACTAGGCAAAATAAACAGAAGAAGAAAATAGGATTATCTTGGAGATGTGAAGGTTTAGCAAGGGGACAATCCTTTCTAAATACCAGAGCAATGTTATCCACAAGACTGACTGTGTGTCACTCCAGGGGCAGAGCTAGGGCAACTCGCAGGAGCAATGGAGAAGAAGGTTTGTTTACACAATAGGCTTTCAGTTCTGGTCTTTTCTGGCCATGCCTCATTTCCAGCAGGTGTGTGATACAAGAAGCAGGAGGAAGAAGAAGAGAAGGGGATGAAAAGGAAGAGAAATATTTGAGGAAGAGAAGGAAGAGGAAGAAGAGGAGGAGGAGAAGGAGGAAGAAGACAAGGAGAAGTAGGAAGGTCTTCATTGGTTCTCCTTCTTGAGGCTCCTCAGTTGTCCTTTCTCTCAACGCTTCTCAAATGATAAGAGCTGGACCATCCAGCTTGAGGGAGACAGCACAACAGGAATGTGTCTCTCTGAATCATTTGAAGGACTCTTGGATAAAGATTCATGAGAAATTGACAACAGCTGACATTCATCCCAGTGGGTCCAGACATGAAAACTAAGACCAAAGCATGTTTTGTGCTCATGTAGTCATGTTGAGTATTTCTCCTCAGAGTTTTGAAAGAAGAGATTCTGGATTTTTCCTGTGGTAAGGAAAAAACATTTACATTCTACTGAAGCAAGGTACCTCACTGGCCTCAAGTCTGGGTATAACTTATCTGTTAGGAGCATGATCCACCATAGTTGTATTGGAGTCCATGTGTGATTAGAAAAAGTAGTCATGGAGAACTAGTACTACAATAATTTGGCTCATCTAAAACTGTATGGCTTCTAGTTTCCACATACATTATGTGATTCTGTTGTTCCTTAAATATGGCCTTCACTTTAAGGAGATCATAGATCAAACCCAGGAGCTGAAAGTTTAAGTTGAAACCTGGGAAACCTCTATTGGTTGGAAACCTCCTAAGTCAACGTTTTCCCATCTTTTCTAACTACTGCTCTTCTGAGGCCATTTTTCCTTGATCACTTCATTTGTATGTTCAACTGTTATCTGTTTACACACTAAAACAAACTGTGCTTTATACATAAAACTTTTAGACCTAGAAAGAGCCACATTTCCCAATTAAGAGTGATATCCCTACAGTTCCTGTGGCACATGTGCTACTTGTTTTCTTCTAAGACAAAATGTTAATGTCTGAGTTGTTTTTCTAAAACTAAAATTTCTGTATTCAGGTTTAATTGCAGTGTTGATACTTTGTGATAAATAAGTAGGTTATGGGCTGCAGTTCAGATACTCGTCTCCAAAAGATTTACCATGACTGCTCTAACAGCAGTCCTAGAATTAAGGATTATGCATGTATTTGTTATTGAAGTACAGTAGAGAGTGATGATATTTATGTTGCACACTGGAATAAGTGGAGAAACTTCCTGTGTAATGTCTATAAAGGGCTTCTTTAAAAAAGTTTCATTTGTAGTTAGTATGTAGTAACTATGTGAAAAAATGCAAACAGGAAAAGCAAAGCTTTAAATTTAGATAATATTTTCACATAAAAAATTTTTAAAATGCAATGTAAAATTGAGCTTATCTGTCATGGTAGACAGACATTTTTGCACAAATGGCTGGAAGTAAACAGTTCAGGAAGGTTGCTTAAGGACTTTAACTGTCAAAATAACAATTATGAATTCAGGAAGTTTTTAGACAGAGCCATTTAAATAATGCCTAAAGATAATTTCAATCTTTGTAAAGTTTTCAAATGGTGACTTAAAGAGTATTAAAAATTGTGGGCCTATTCAGAATCAGCCAATGGCAAATGTTGGCAAGGCTGTGGAGAAGAAGGAACCCTTCTCCACTGTTGGTGGGACTGTAGACTCCTACAACCCCTGTGGATATCAGTTTGGAGAATCCTCAAAAAGCTAGGATTGGCAGTCCCATTTGACCCGGCCATTGCCTTGCTAGGTATATACACACAAGAATTAAAAGACTCATATCACAGTGACATATGTGCACCCATGTTTATAGCAGCCCAATTTGTGATTGCTACATCTTGGAAACAACCCAAGTGTCCATCAACTGGAGACTGGATAAAAAAGCTGTGGTTCTTCTATAGAATGGAGTATTACTCTGCCATAAAAAATGATAAGTTTGAATCATTTCTACTTAAATGGACATACCTTGAGGATATCCTCATAAGTGAAATAAATAGG
>PVIR01007643.1:17241-60254 GCA_004026965.1 Petromus typicus | reverse complement strand
CTAAGTTTTTTTTTTTTTTTTTCCTGTCTTTCTACCTCTGTCTGGCACAGAATTCTTTCATTCAAAGGACTCCTGCCTTTCTCTGCCTCACCACTTTTTGGTCAACTCACCGCTTTGATGTTCCCGCCTTCCTACACCAAGCGATGCGTCATTCTTTGAGGCCCAGGCGTCATTTCCCTTGATGAGCACCGGCACCCCCGTGTCCTGAAGCAGGTTCTCAAGAACGCAGTGAAGAGTCTTGAGAAAAACCTTACGTCCTTAGTTCGCATCGCCACACCCATCGAGGAGCAGCCACGGCAGCAGAGTCTGAGAAAGCAGAATGCTGCCCTGATTTACCTGGGGGAGAGTAGAAAGCGCCTCGCTGCTCACCTGCATAATAGGCAGATGAGTGAACAGGAGAGGTAATGACGATGGAGGCTCTGCGTCTGCGGAATGGCGCGTTATTTCCTCCTGCGCCTACTGCATGTGTATTGCTGCTGCTGCTGCTGCTGCTGCTGCTGCTGAACGCTGCTGAACGCTGCTGAAGGAAAGCAAGAGTTGACCACAAATATTCCTCATCCTGTCATCACCCCACCTAGCTTCTTGATGACAAGTTGAATACATGTGATTCCTTCTGTCAATGTGTCTGTCTTGGGATTGATGCATATTCCAGCTGTGGGTTTGCTTCTTCTGCCTACAGAGCCTTCATGTCTGGAATTCAAAAAGTTTCTTATAGCAATAATGACTACGGCAGTCATTACCAGAGAGTAGGCAAGGTGGGCAAAAGGGAGAGATGGGGAGAAGTTACTAGTGGGTACAAAGACACTATCAAAAAACAAAGATGGGTTCCGGTGCCCCATTGGTTAAAGGGTGTTTGTAGTTAACAGCAAGGTGCTATACATCCCAAAGTAGCTGGGGAGAGAATGTTGAAAGTTTCTACCAAAAAAAAGACAAGTATTTGAGAAAGTGGATATTCTAATGATGAACGGACTCGGAGAACATGCATCATCCCGTGATCCTGCATCAACATTGTTCCCCACGAAGGAATCCATTGGTCCTGGCGTGTAGGGCTTCAGCGGTCGAAGGCTGTGCTCCCGGGGATGGATTGAAGCGCACCTGCTGGGGCAGGCCTGGCTCATTGACTTAGCTAAGAGGACGCAAAGACCGAGAGCACAGAGAGCGGAGATAAGAGGACTTGTTCTCACCCCCAATTCTAAGTCATCTTAGAGTGGTGTTTTGTGTTTTTGTTGATGTGTTTATTTTTGGTCCTTTTTTAATCCATATAAATTCAGGTTCGGCTTCACTAGACATTTTTGTTTCTTGAGAGACACAGAGATTGAAATGAGAATGTTTCTTTCACCATGGAATTCAGTGACATTTGAATTTTTAACTAATTACAGTATTTCTATGATTGATATCTGTCTACTCCACTAGATAAAAAATAGATGAGGACATTATTATTTTGCTTGGTAGTATATCCTCAATATCTTGAACAAATTTTCCTGATAGCTACTTAATATTTCTGAATTCATAAAATGAGTGAGTGTAACTTTCAAAGATTAGAATTTTTGCTCATCCTCCTACATTTGTGAATCAATATAATTTATTATTAAGAAAATAGCCAGGAAATATTGTGAGATGTAAATTTCAAACAAAATCAGCACTTTAATCAAGTGTACTGTTCATTTTTAAGACAGTCTTGTTTGAAAACATAATTTTAGGACAAAATTGAATTCCAATATTTAACACTATCAGTAACATTTATAGAAATAGGACAAATTTTGGGATATATTCTAAAGTTTTAATATCAGTAAGAATCATTCAGATTCATTATGCATTGACAGCATGAAGTTTCATTTATTATAAGTGGATTTAAAGGATAAATCATTCTTCCAATTTCTTACTTTGACTCTACTTTGACTTTTCTAATATTCTATAAAAAACTTTCGAGAATATGTTTTCTCTGCAGAGGGTCCTATAGGCCCCTTTTACCTAGAGGATAATGACGGTCCACCTGACAGACACATTCGGGAGTGTTTGTGTCTATGACAAAAGAGAGGGCTTCAGCTTCAGATTACTTGATAAATCAAATGATTTGTGTGTAATTTTAGGCTGTAAGATAAATGATGAGCTCATTTTTCTCTCAAAACATGATTCATGACTAACAAAAATGACAATTCTGAAAAATATAAGAAGTAAAGACATTAATCACATAGATATGGTTTATACTAATTGAAATATCTATAAGAAAGACAAAATAAATACAAAATTAAGGCATACATTACAAAAATTAAGTTTATAAATTTTAAGCAAGATAATTATGTTCTAGAGTTGCTAATAGAATTATAATAAACATATTCTGATGAATAAACACAAAAATCTATTCATTTGGAACTTAAAATAGATGATATTAAATTATAAACTGATGAAGTGATGTAGAAATGTTAAAATAGTAAAATGGAGTCCACTGCTGGATAATATGATAGGGTCACAACAAGTCAATGATCCTCCTGCAACTAGAAAACACAAGATAAACTTAATCATGTTTATGCAGACAGCAGAGAGCTGTGGACTCACAGAAAACTGAAAAGACTTGAATGCCACTGAAGAGAAGAGCAGAACTGTTTTAAAATGGCAAAAAGACAAAGATTTTCTAAGTGGGGGTATCTTACAGAGTGGAGGTGTGAGATGGAAAACAGTGAACAGTCAGTAAAATGCTTAAAAAGCTATGACCACGAAAGATGCTCTCAATCTAGCAGTAACAACAAAGCTCAAACATGAACAGACAGCAAACATCACAGTGAGTAACGACTGCTTTCTCTTGTCACAGAAAAACGCAAAGGTATCCTTTGTTAGGCCTTCTATTCAAAATTTGAATAGCATCTGTCCAGTGCAAAAAAGCAAGAGAAAAGTAATTAATATTGGAAAAAGGAAATAAATTCTTATCCTCATGGGAGAATTGTACTGTAAAACAACCGAAGAAATAACAATTATTAAAATTAATTAAATTATCTCTTAAATGTTATATCCAGAATAGAAGACCTTAAATATTTTAAGAAGTTACCATTTAAATTTTTAAACAAAAAACCTTAAAGGATTAGCAAAAGTTCTAATGAAAAAAGTCTACATCTCTATTGAAAAATATAAAATTCATAGAATTTTAAATGGGATATACAATCTTCACTGACTGGAGGACAGAATACATTAATGACACTGTTTCCTTAAATTAGAATAAATGTATTTATTTTGTTGGGGTTTTTTTTGAGACAATATCTCATTATGTAGTTTGTGCAGATGTAGGGTGTGTGGACCATCGGTTTCCAAGGCAACTCATATGTCAAAAGCAACAGAGAAAACTGAAGACAGCATACACAAGTCAGGCTTGGCCCTGAAGCAAGCCATGAGCCACATAATGGCTTTGGAACAGCCACTGCATAATCAGCCTGTCACCTGTGACAGAGGCAGTGAGAATAGGTGGCAATGTGTCAGTCAGCTACCATCACAATGATGTCGGGTAACAAACTGCTCTCAAATTCCTTGACCTAAAACAGTAAGCAGCTCAGCTTATGGAGTCTGGGCTCAGATGGAAAGGTGTGATCATGGTACAAGCCAGCTGGATTTGGTCCTAGGTGGTAGGGTTGTGTCAGCCTGAGATTAAACTGGTACGGGCAGTCCAGGGTGCACTATTTGCTTGGAAGATCATTACAGTGCAACGGTATTATTCATGGATATAATAGAAGTCTGTTCCACCTTTCTATCTATTAACAGCTCTATGGCCAAAGCAAAGCACATGCTGAAAGCCAAGACCAAGTGGTAAAAAAACAGTATGCTTCCACCACGGTGAGGTCATGGCATTGTCTTAAAACAGTCATTTAATCTACTGTAAACAGACTCATCCTCATGACTGCAGAAAGCACAGCAGTTTGTAGAGCAACTCAAATCAGATGCTCAGATCTTCATGACACATTAAATGAATTCACTAGCCTGAATAATCTTTCATTTTTTAGCATTTTTATATGTCAAATGGTGATCATAATAATTACCCTAAACCCATGTGTTTTATATTCAGAATTTCCAATGAAGTTAATTATGTAAAACAACTTTAAGTACAACATTTGACTTAAAGTGTGAGTAAAGTTAACTAACATATCTGCCAATCCAGACAGTTAACTTGTTTTAGGTGCATGATGCTGGGTTAGAGTCAGGACATAACAGAAAGCATGGGTTTAGTTTATTTCAACTTATTACTATAGGAAATAACTCCAACACTTATTCTTGATCATCTGGAGTTGGTTTAATAGCATAAACTGTGTGAAGTTAAAGCATCATATTGCATATTTTAAATCAAATAAGGAGACACAGAGGAGAATCCCTTAGGTAGTTCTTCACTCGTGGATGATGTTCAGCATCATGCCTGGATTGAATTAGTTTCTGATATAAACCAAAGCTATTTTTTTTGTATAAGAATCTGATCTTTGTGGTCTCTGAAAGGACCAGACTGAAATTTATCAAAGAATTGTCTGCAGGACTTCAGTGATGTGCACCTGTAAACCTAGCTACGGCTGAAGCAGGAGAAAGACTGTGAGTTTAAGGTCAGCCTGGACAACACGGTGAAACATTCCTTCTCCAAAATAAAAACCTCAAACAAAACAAAAAACTAATAAGAACTAAACAACCACAAGGTAATCCACAGATTTCTTTCATTTAACAGATTTGCCTAGAAGTTTATACATGTTGTCACATATGGCAGGAGTTCCTCTTTTTAAAGGACGACTACCATTCTATTCTCTGTATGGATTGCATTTTCTTTATCCATTCACAGATCAATGGACATGCTGCCTATACCACAATGGCTACCCTAACAGATGTGATTTATTATAAGGTTATATCATTAACAGGGTATAGCTCATGTTGTTTGTCACCACAATAAAAATCAATTAATAATGAAGAAATCATAGGAAACTGATACTTTACAGAAAACTTCGAATCATGATACAAAATCCTTAATAGTAAGGAAGCCACAGAAGCTGACATTGGGCATCTACATCAATAGCTATAGTCATATACCAAAACAGAAAGGTTTTAACACACACTTGCCTTATGTGTATTTTATTCCTCTACTTTACCTTACCCTTCTTTTACTATTTAAATCATTTTGTACCCAATGTTGAATAAAAACTATTCATTATAACTTTTATATTTCTACTTCCAGGGCTAACACTGTTATCTAACTTTCTATTTTGATAGGGATATATATTTTCAGTCAAGATATGTGTACATGTCAAGCCATCAGGATGCATTATGCCCACATTTTAGCATTTAATAAGTTCTTTCACAAGAGAGAGGCAAAAAGAAATGTACACGTCATATTCTGGTACAAACTTTCAATGTTCAATGTGATGATGATGTGTATATATAATGTACCAATAAAGATTTGAATTTAAAAAAATATACATATATGTTTGGGAATTTTTCTTTCTTTCTAAAAATGATTAGGACACATTTAAAGTCCAGAATGGTACAAAAATAGATCCTGATATTTAATGGTGGCAAGAGACAGAAAAAGAAGTTGATGAGAAATTCTTTCAAGCCCAAAATAAAAAATGGAATGGTTGAGAAGCATTTTCTTACAGGATCTTATCAGCAATTTTTAATAATATTATTGGTTTTATTTTTTCCTTTTACCATGTGGTCCTGGACAAGTTTCTCATCCACACCTAGTGAGACTAGCAGTAATAGTTTCTGCTACTGCTCTTTTTTTCCCTGTAGTTCCAAGAAAGGATCAGTAAACTCCCTTAACATTGTCGTGGTTTGACTCAGTTGGCCAAAAAGTGTCGGTATCACACGACAGCAGGTTATCAGGGCCGGGCATGAGGCCTCAGCTTTCTGACACAGAAAAATCACTGAGCTCTGGGCTTTGCAATAATGAGCCAGGACCCCTGCCAAGTCCCAGAACTTCTGATAGGAACTTCATCTTCAACAAAATCCACATTCTCCAGCACCTCAGGTGAGCTCGTTCCTTCAGGTTGTTTTCTGGGAAATAGGATTACTCTTCAGAGAAACTGCAGTGGCTGAGCTTTTTGGAAAATGAGTTACAGTAACTCCTGGGCTTTCTTCTTTTGGTTTCCCTTTGTTAATGCTGCAGTTTTATGGTAGGCTATGTTTTCATCAAGGTTTCCTTAATTTCCATTGTCCATTACATCTTCTTATCTCTTCTTAAAAATACAAATGGTTATTAGAGTCCTGTTTCAGAATATGACTGACATTTGGTCTTGCTTCATTGTGGCTATTGGGTCTTCCTTGGATAAAAGTGGGATTTAAGCTCATTGTTTGTAGCATCACTTTGTGTGATTGTTCCCTTGTCCCCCCAAAGCTACATCAATAGAAGTTTCTCATTAGTCACTTAGATTTTAAGGAGCAAGGAAGTCAGCGTATGTCATTTACATGTAACATCTTAGCTCTGTAGAAGTAAAGCTAAGAAGGCAAACTCTGTTCAGGTTTGTGAGCCTTTTGTTTGGAACAGAAATTTTTTTAAATGCCATTAAAATTATGTCATATCGATAGTTTGTCAATCTGTCAAATTCACTTGGTTATTATACATAAACAGCTCATTTCCCAAAATAAACTATTGGGTCTTTGACCGCGGAGGTGATGTTTGAAGATCCTGCTTGGCGACGTCTGTGGTCTAACTGTACTCACCCCAAGATGTGTTTCAGAAGTTCAGCCATCAAGAGCAGCATCCAGACTATGAAGCCTGCAGGAAGCAAATTAATCACGAGGACTCTGTCCCCACAGATGGTTCAGCACTCTTCTCCTGACCTGGTTCTTTGTAAAGGGATGATGTGATCCCTATTCTTTTTTCTCTTTTCTGTTTATCACCTTCATTTCCCTTTCTACATGTCAGGATGCTTCCCTCCACCCCCAGTCTCAAACTTCCAATCCCTAGTAGTATGAGGTTTGTACATTGCAAATGACCCAGCTTCAGGGATTCTGTAATAACAACATAAACTCATGTAAGACAATTCTTTAGCAAAGATTTAGAAGCAAGAATATTCTTGCATATTTATACATGATTTCAAATTCAGAAATGATCATGGTATACTACTCACTCTATGCATGAATGAATATAATTTCTTTTTTTAAAGTTTTTTTTTTTTTTTGAGACAGGATCTCACTGGTAGTTTAGGGTGGGCTTGAACTCCCTATAGAGCCCAGGTGAGCCTCTAACTCTCAGCAATCCTCCTGCCTCTGCCTCCTGAGTGCTAGAATTATAGGCCTGAGCCACCATGCCCAGATGAATGAATATGCTTTCAAATCCAGGATGGAAACTCTGCATTACATCTATGGAGATTTCATGTTGCACTTGAACAGCCTAGGAATCTTGATCACACCCTTGTTGTTTGTACCATTCAAAATTTCTGGCCGTGATGCCAATTAGGAGCTAAATCATGAGGACTTCATGAGCACATTGTGAAATCAACTGTCTAAATCTGTATTTTAGAGTGTACAACACAAAAGATGCTATAGTAGATTTTTTATATGTATCACATCATCTAATTATTTCCCACTGTTCTGATATAAAAATATCACTTATCATTGGGAAGGAATAATAGTTTTAGGTGAAGAGAAATTTAGGAAAGTCGTACATGTCAGAAATAACATGGAAATCACAGTGAAGATATTTGTCTTGGATTCTGGATTGATTATTTTTAAATTACAAAAACTAGAAACCTAAATCAACTACAATAACTTGAAAAATGGAATTTGTCTAATTATATGATTGGAAAGTTCAGGGATTTAGACATAGTTGACATAAGATTTTTATAATCATATTAAGTCTTGTCTCTAACAGCCTGTCTCTTTCTTATTGTATAAGTAGCTTCAACTGCAGGCAAGTATTATCACAGAAAGCCTAAGCCATGTGTTGTTTTTGCAACTTGGGGTCTCACAGAGAAGAAACGATTTTGTCCATACCAATATTCATATAAATTCCTGAGAAGAACTATGATGAATGCTTGTTCAGGCTCCAATTTAACTCGCTTATGAACAAGTTAGGGCTTTGTGATTTACTGTCCCCAAAGAATCACATGGGAGATACTTCCCAACAGTGTTTTAGGAAATCAACTAGAAAGATAAGTTCATTATATCATTGAGTCTTTATGTCTTCCACATTTATAGGTTTTAAAAAGTCAACAATTTACACAAATTTTAAATGGTATGCATATGCAAAGAAAACATCCTATAGACTGAATTTTTTTCAGCATACTTTCAACTTCTAAGTCCTCGAGTATTATTACAAAAAAGCAGTTGTTCTAGTAGAGCTTTATAAATTAATGGACGTAATGCATGCCAGAGCTGTAGCACACTAAAACTTTTATGGGTTATGCAACTTGTATCTGCAATATGCTAAGTTTATGTGTCTTGATAATGGTTTTATAATTCATTTTATTTCAAGATGAGTTTGGAATATGATAAAATATTCAGTATATTATGTTATCTAACTACAGGTCTAGGATACATATTTCCTATAAAGGACTAGTTAGTCAATCTTTTAATGCTGTGAGTCATAGGGTTCTGTTAGAGCCACCTAATCTGCCCCTGTAGCCCAAGGAAAGTAATAACATAACTGAATGAGAGCTGCTATATTCCAGTAAGCTTTATTTACAAAGCAGGTGGTAGACTGGACTTGGCCTATGCTAAATTAGTGAAGTTGGTGACCCTGAAGTATTTATCACGTGGTTAATCTAAAACTTCACAGAATCCTGGCCCAAACTGAAAAATCTACCTGATTATGTAGAGTGAGTCCATCTGTTTCCCCTCCACTTGCATTTAGTATGTGGAGACTCAAGTAATGACAACACTTTTCAGCTAACATTTTTAGCTTATGTTTACATGGTAGTTTTTCTTAGTCCAGTTGAGTTGATACAGCAGGATTTGGCAGACTGAGCAACCTGCAAAGAACAGGAGGCTGAGGAGTTGAAGGTCAAAGCAATCAGTTCTGCTGTCAGTGAGGGCTGCTTTGTTACAAGACAGACAGATAGATGGATGGATGGATAGATAGATAGATAGATAGATGGATGGATAGAGATAGATTATTATTAGATAGATTATTAGATAGATTATTTTGAGAGTGGGGAATGCTATCTTCATGTGGCAGGAGAGTGCAGAAGCAAATTCACTCATAGAATGGTGTCCAGTGGCCCAGATTACTAGCTAACAATGTATTATTTACTTCATAGTCACACAAAGAGAGGATTTTGGATAACTAAAAAAGCAAATAACCAATTTAAAAACTGTCAAAGTACGTGTATAAACACTTTTCTAAGGAACACATAAAATACAGACAATAAGCATATGCAAAAATGGTCAGCATTGATAATTACCAGAGAAATACAACTCAAAACCACGTTGAAATATCGCCTCACACTAATAAGGGTGGCCATTAAACAAATTACACAAACAGAAAACTTGCAGGTACTGGGGAAGATGTGGAAAAATCACAACCTTATGAAAATGCAGAATAAAACCATGTGGATGTTTCTCAAAAGTATTACTATATCACACCTGTGTCTGTATCTCAAAAATTAAAACCCGAGTCTCAAAGAATTATTCATATACCCATGCTCATTGCAGTATTGTTCACAGTAGCCAAGAGGTACAAGCAATCTTAATTTCTATTAACAAATGAATTGATAAAGAAAATGTGGTACATATCTACAGTGGAAATTTATTAAACACCACAAAAGAAAATTCTGCCACATACCAAAGCATGGAAAATCCCCAAAGACATTATGCTAAGTAAAATAAACTAGTCATGGGAATTGCACTGCCTTATTCTCCTTGTATGAGACACTTGTAGTCAATGCATTGAAACACAAAGTAAAATGTAATGATCAAGATTAAAAGCTCAGGAGGGAGATTCGTTCCATGAATATAAAACTTCCGTTTTGCAAGATGAGACCATTTTAAGATTTGTCACACAATATACACTTAGTTAACAATACTGAACTGAATTCTTAAAAAGGTTTAAAATGGTAAATTTTATGTTCTGTGTTTTTATCACAACAGAATGTCATCAAAAAATAATTGAATGCTAATAAAGTTAACAACTGTCAAATTTCTCTGGGGAACTAGGGCCATTATGGCAAATTGAGAGCCTGTTTAGATTTGACATCTTTTATGTATTTTAATGTAAGTTAGGTACACATTTACATATAAAATATTCATTAAGTTCACCTGAGTTTCACCCATGGCGGATATAATTTACTTTCTATTTTTCTCCTTAAATAAAATAAACACAAACTAATGAAGAAGCTTTCTGAAAGTGAGGAAATAAAATCCAACAATGTATAAAAATAATTACATACCCGAACCACAAAATTTATTCAATGTATTTTAGAGTAGTTCCCTTTATGATAATATAAATTGATGTAAACAAAACAGCTAACAAAATATATTATCTACAATGTCAAAAACTCAAAAAACTATGGATGTAGAGTTACATCTGCAACTTGAAAAATAACCATTACATACACAACAGATAACATCACAATATTACAAAACAACTTCACTTTAGAGTTTGTTGCAAAGTTTTGACATAAATAATGAACAGAACAAGTAGAATCCTAGGATTAGCACCGAAGGGGGCTAAACATACACACTGTGCTCAGTTCAGTAACGATGCTTCCCTCTGAGATGCTGATGAACCGGACTGAAACACTTATACCACACATATTCTGTTACAATTAAGTAATTAGACGCAGATTTGTGGAAACCAGGTCTCTTACTGTGAATGTGAGAGCTAATAAACAAAAAAGAAGAGAAAGTTGAAATGATCCTACGTTAATAGACTCCAGTTGGAGACACCACTTGTTCTCGTGTTAAGTTTAACATAGATACAGATGGAGTCCGAGGATAGATACAGATTTCCATTTAAACATAGTCTCATGAAACACATGTGTTTTCATGCTCTGTATCTGAGAAGACCTAAAACAAAGACAGCCAAGTATCAAGAACACTTAGCACTCAGATCTTGACTTTTAATGTCATTCTGCAATTTTAAAAAAGCAAGGAATTTTAAGTTGGCCAAGGGTAAGACTATAGTAAGAGATAAAAGTATGTCTGTATTATACAGTGCTAAAAACTAGGGCAGTTCTAAGCACATCACTCGACTGTACACACACATACACACACACACACACACACACACACACACACACAGACATTCTCTTCAAAGGGCACAGAAATAAACTAGGGAAGTTCATGGTGATCAACTCTGGGATTATTTGAGTAATAAATTAATAAGTTTTGGATTACAACCTCAAGTATTTCATGCTGATAGAAATGAGTGAGAATAGACGAATGTACTATGCAAAAGAATTCCAGAATAATTTACTTATCCACTCTGTTCTCAAGGCAGCTATGTACTCTCTAAGAGTGAGGTGCATATCATAAATCTCTTCCAAGATAATAATAAGAAAGGGAAGAGGCCTGTACAAAAGAGAGATCCAATGATCACAGTGTGGTCAGTGATCAAGATTAGTTCTACAAGAAGTCATGCTTCCGTGTGTTAAATTGAGAACAGCATTTCCTTTTTCCAGCCATCTCCATATTCACAAATCTAGTCTAGGGCTGACAAAACTGTCAGCTGAATCCCAACTGAGGAACATCCCACAAAATACTTGGCCAATACATTACTCACTGATACTGCCAAGTTGATTGACACCAGAGTCAAATGGAGAAATTCACAATCTAGAGGTGCACTAGAAGACATGATGACTAACTGTAATGCGACATACTGCCTATGAGCCTGGGACATAAAAAATATTAGATAAAACTAAGGAAATTTGAATATAGATTTAAGTTAACAATAATTGTATTAGTGCATTAGTTATGACAAATACACCACCTAAACATCAGCTGCCAATAAGAGGAAACGTGATGGAAGTATATGAAAACTCTCTGTACTATCTTTGCAGGCATTTTGTGCATCTACAACTTCTAAAATTAAAAATGCATTAATTTTTCAAAAGAAAAAGTAATTAAAGCTGTTGACAATATATCATAAAATTAATGGACTTGAAAATTAGATTAGAGCAAAAAGGAAATCAAGATGAAAATTACAATTTTATTTAGAAAATAATGTGAACAAGAGAACTCAACTCAACCAAAGTGGAAAGTCACTGTCTGGGACGTCATCCTGCCTGGTGGTGAGTCAGATTCCCTGGAGCTGTCTGATCCTTCAGCGGGACGAGCAGAGCAGTTGTTTTAAAGGAAGCGCAGTAAGAATCAGAGGCTGTTAGGCTTGAAGCAGATCTCTGAAAACCAGCAGCCAACAAGGATCATGATAGAAAGCAACAACTGGTAGAGTTGACCAGAGTCTGGCACAGACTGGCACTTTATAGCTGTGGCTATCATCAGCAGGGACTAACATCTGGAAGACTGTCTGGTTCAAGCTGGCATCCAATGCTGTTGGCAGCTAGCACTGCTAGAGATTGGCAGCCAAAAGTATCAACTGCTAGTTTCCAGCACTAACTGGTGTCTACTGATGGCATCAGACCTGCCAGAGCTTTCTTTGCTGATTTGTGCTTTCCACCTTAGTTGAGCAAAAGAACCTCTAACTGAGTCTCCACAGAAGAATAACTGAGACACACACACACACACACACACACACACACACACACACACACACACACGCTCAGCATACCCTTTTCCAATCTGCCAGCCAATTTAATTATTGTTATGTAGAGAAGGTTTGAGACTTGGAGTGTGAATTGTTGATAAAACACTTTTTACCCTACTATGATGTAGCAGGCACACACAGGCAGGCACAGTGATGCACACACACCTCTAATAGCCACTCAGGAGGCTGAGGCAGGCAGATTGTGATTCAGGGTCACTTAGGGAAACCCTGTCTCAAAATACGTTTTTTAAAATGTCTGGGGTATAGCTCGGTGGTTGATCAGGAGAACTTGATTTCAATCCTGAGCTCCACAAGACAAGAAAAAGGTTTTGGTGAGAATTCAGCTAAGGATGAATACGTGTAAGACAGGAAGGGGATCTGGAAAGGGGAGATGGGAGGAAGTGGAAGGGGAGAGGAATCAAACATGATTAAGTACCATGTGTACATATGCCAGTCCCCCAAGATTAATGTAATTGGTTATGGATTGCAGACATGTGGTAACAGAAAAAGAAACTAAGAGAACCAAAAGGAGTAGAGTGTCCCAAAAGATCGTTTGAAATTCAGAACTCCGAGGCAACCAATAATGCTGCTAGTTGGCATGATGACAAAGATAAACTGTTAGGTGGTAAATAATGGGGGAAGCTGAGTCTAAATCATACTGTTGTTAGCTAGGATTTGGGCTTGGAATAAGAAAGGGCGATTGAAGGCAGTAGTACTCGTGCTCTACCTCATCATTTTACCTCCAGTGTAATTCTTTAGACTGATGAACAACATCATCCAGATGACAAGTGGGAGCATTAGAGAAAATATCAAGCTCTGACCAGATAAATTTAGTCTGATGCTGAGTCCTGGTCTCTCCTAGTTACTTTACATGAGGCCAACACTTTACTCTCTCAGACCCATTGTGTCACCTGCAGAGCACTGTGGTAATTCCTACTACAAACGATCATTGTGTGCACAAGAAGTAATCAATGTAGCTTGCAGAGTTCAAGACCCAATAGCACACTAATAATACAAGGTAATTCTGATAGTGAATTCTCCTTTTGAAGCATCCATGAAAAATAAACCACTCCCAAGCCCTTTGTAAATAAAAAAGCTTTCTGGAAAACTACCTGCTTGTCGAGCAAGCCCTATGTGCTTTAAGCATAAAACTCCCAGAAATGTCATTCAACAGATAATGAATATTTTTCGTACATATTTATTGATAGAACAGAAAGCATTCAGCACTGTGATAGCCATAGAAGATGAGCAAAGTCATTCTGAAAAAAATTTTTTTCTTTAGGTTTTTTGAGACAAGGTCTCACTTTGTAGTTCAGGCTGGCCCCGAGCTCGGCCTCAAACTCACATCACAGCAATCCTCCTGCCTCTGCCTCCCGAGTGCTGCGATTACAGGCGTGAGCCACCACGCCCGGCACTGTGGTATGTGGTACTGATTGCTGCTGGGTGTGAGTCTCTACACCCAGTATTGTATGTGGTTGCTGGGGAATGGAACCCAGGTCCTTGTGCTTGCAAGACAGGCGCCTGAACCACTGAACTAACTCCTCAGCCCCTCATTCTGAAATATTAATCGAGGTTTATAATAACAGATTCTACATTTCACTAGCCTCAAGCTCTCTTATCATTCCCAACAGTCTGACGGGTAAGCTGACGAGGAACTCAGAGAACCTAGATGAATTATCCTGGTCAAGGTGGTAGAATTTGGAAATGACAGTACCAAAACTAGAACCTAGACCCACTGTGATGTTTTTATTATTCAAGTGTATTCTTAAATGCCATTAAGAAAGACAACTGAAAAGTCAGATTTGTGACTGCAGCTAAAGAAAAAGAATAAGATCTGAAATCGGTTGCCACATTAAGCCCCCCTTATTTACTTCTGAGCTGATAAGTGACTGCTCAGGAGTCACAGGAAAAATACTTTCAGAAAGTGAGGAATGAATAACAACAGGAAGTGTGGCAGGAAGCAGGGTGGGGGGCAATAGGTCAGGTTTTTCTATTGTTTCATTGTCACTCCTGACATATTTTACATGTGTTTACCGCTGAAGGCTGTTTTCTTGGTGAGATGGGTAACTAATGAGGTTCTCTAAAGGTGACAATTAGCAATTTTAGGAAATATACCTATTACTAATGCAGTTCGATGCTGGAGGGAGCAGGGAAATTTGATTGCTTCTCAGTAGCTGAAGCCAGGCAAGAAGCTTATAAGTCCCCCCGAGAGTGGCAAGGCCCTTCTGCTACCCACGGTTGTCTGTATTATTAATGGAGTCATTATCCTCAAGGTGAACAGTTTTCTCAGATGAGCCCCGAGACTTATTATCATGTGAAAAGCAGTAACATTCTGTGGATTATTATTTTTATACTCCTAGGTTAAAAATTAATGAAACAGATATTATGGACTTGATTCACATTTTTTCAAGTTTCACTGCAAAGACGAACAACAAGCATCTACATTTGACTCTTGACAAGGAGAAGAATATTAAACAAACAAAACAAAAAAACCTGTTTTTCCCAAGTAACTCAAATCAAAGAAGGTCATATTTTTCTTAATTTGAAGGGATAATGAGACCTTTAGATCTCCATGTGCGTGCGTGCGTGTGTGTGTGTGTGTGTGTGTGTGTGTGTGTGTGTGTATGTGTGTGTTATGGGGACTGATCCCACGCTGCACAGAGGCTAAGCAAGCACTGTACTACTGAGCCACATCCCCAGCCCTTTAAAATTTCTATCTTGCAAAAGCCCCTCACTACAGTATCTTGGCTGCCCTTAAACTTGTGATTCTCCACCTGAACTTCCCAAGAAGCTGATCCTCCCCCCCAGAATAACAAGGCATGGGTCACGGTGACCAAGAGGGTTCCACCTTCCTGCTGGTTACCAGAGGCATTGCTTCATCAGGACTGGAAGTGTGTTTGTCACTACAGTACAGGACATGCACTAGTGACATCAAATCCCTGTTAAGTGTGTTTAGGAATGAACTGGTCACTGGAAGTTCAATTTTGGTAAGCAACGTGCCCTTTCCATTGCTCACAATGAGAACTCTAAACCTTTCAACCTACTGCCACTTCCCACCTAAACGTACACAGGAAGCGCTGGCTCGTGCTAGGGTGGAGCTGATCGGTCTGAGACCAAGCTCTGTGTTTCTCCTCTGTCTTTCTGTGCGTTCACATCTGTATTCAGTTTATCCCAGAAGAAGCAGCCTGCTCACTTGCAAGTTCTCCTCCCTTCCTCGGCTCTGTCTACATTCCCTAGTATTTCTTTTCAGTCTGCCCTTTTGTTCCTTCTGCCCTTCCGCCCAGTGAGTCATCAAAATCTGTGTTTAAATTCACCATCTCTTACAGAAAGGAAGAGGGCATGAAGCGACTGTACTTTCTTATGCTTCAGTTGTCTCCTTCCTTTTGGTAGTTAAAATTTAGCTGCAAGTATGGCCTTTCTCCCTAATGCCTCTTTAATTCTTATCCTTTCATACTCTGGCTTCAACATCAAACTGACTTGGGAGTTCTGGACCATGCAAAAGGTTACAAATTAATGAGATTTATTTTTAATAAGTTGAGTTTATTGGTACATTTTAGGAATATATTATGATCACATTCCTCACTGTGAATTCGTAAATGTACATGATCTATACCGATTCTATTTTTCCCACTCCCCTGCCCTCCTTTCACCCCTCCTACATACATAACCAGTATTTCTATTTTTTTCCTTTTCACCATAATTTTTTTTTAGTTGCAGATGATAAATTCACAAAAAGCAGTGTGTACATGAAGTCTAAAAGAGAAAAAGCTAATTAGCAAGGACTCAACACCAAGATCTCATATGTTGTTTTCTCCCAACATATTTTGTAATAAAGTTAATGATAGATGTTGGATATGTCAGTACAGTGGAAGACAGGAAGTACAGGTCGTGTCCTGTGAACACTCCAAGTGTGCGGATACAGTTACATTTCGACCTCAGTAGAGTCCTCCTGAAGTCTCTGCAGCCCGTAAGACACACTCTATAAGTAGCCAGTATATTTTAACAAATATATTTATTCATTAAAGATATTTCTAATTAGGTTTTTGGTAGTGTATAGAATTTAGAATCTATTTTGTATCATGGATATCTATGGCTTAAAAAGTGTGTTTCTTAGGTCATAAATGTGTAAATATCATCTTTTCTCTGGTATGAGAAAATGAAGATATAAATGAGTTCTAGTATATATAGTTGATATTGTGAAATAGATAATATTTAAAAGGAAAGAGGGTGTAGGGGTAAATAACAAGAGGAAAAAGAATGTGATAGTAATTTTTAAAAAAGAAACAAAGCTTATGTATATAGGGGTGGGGGATTGCAAGGTGGGTGGAGAAGGAGAAAAATGAGAATCAAGTCATGTCACATTCTGGTACAAATTCCCAGTGTTGAATGCGATGATGATGTGTCTTCGTAATGTACCAATAAAGATTTGAATTTTTTTAAAAAAGAAAGAAAGAAAATGTATTTCTATGAAGTTCTATATCTGAAATGAAATTAGAAATTCTACTACATACTGGTATTTTAGCAGGCATTGCCTGCTAGTGTAAGAGTATTATAAGAGGATTAGTGTAAGAGAAAACAAAGAGAACACTAAGTTCCTTCTTTTCTTTCTTTAGGTTTTTTGAGACAGAGTCTCACTTTCTAGTTTAGGCTGGCCCTGACCTCACTATGTACCTCAGGCTAGCCTCAGACTCATGGCAATCCTCCTGTCTCTGCCTCCTGAGTGCTAGGATTACAGGTGTGGGCCACCATGCCTGGCATTGTGATAGGTGGTACCAGGGATCAAACTTGGAACTTTGCACTTGCTAAGCAGATGTTGAAAGCACTGAGCCAAATTCCTGGCCCTGGATTTCTTCTTAAGCAGTTGAAAGATTACTAATTTAGTGGAAATGAAGATTCAACTATTAATCCTAACTATAAGGTTGTCTTCCTAGACTTGAACATGCTTCACTGTCCTTCATTAGTTGGTTTGTTTTATGTGGTGGTCAAAAAAAAAGTGCAATAGAAAATAAAAACTAAATTAAAAAGAAGTAGGCATTGGCGACTCTGGATTTCTGCAAGATCTCGTGTGGTTTCACTTTCTATTCTTCACTGCATGAATTTGATCTTTTCCTTCCTACTTTTTGTGATAAGGTTGCCCAGGGATTTGTTAATCTTATTTAATTTTTTCAACAAACCAACTCTTCAATTCATGGATTCTTTGCATTATTTTCTTAGTCTCAATTGCATTAATTTCTACTCAGAAATGTATCATATCTTCCTTTGTGAGAGGCAGGGGCTTAACTTTTTCTTCTTCATCTAGAAATTTGAAGTTCAATATTAGGTTGTTTATTTGAGCTCACTCTGCTTTCCTGATGTGAGAATTCACCACTATAAATTTCCCTCATAGTAAAGCTTTCATTGTGTCTCATAGGTTCTGGTATTTTGTACTGACCTTATCATTTAATCATGGAAACTATCTAATTTCTTCTTTAACTTCATCAGTGAGCCATCTGACTGCATGTTTTGTAATACCTAGATTTTGGAAACAGCCCAAATGCACATCAGCTGTTGAATGGATGAAAAATGATGTGATGTTTCTCGTACAATACAGTACTACTCAGCCATAAAGGATAAACTTAAGACATTTCTAGATAAAAGGATGGACTTTGAAAGTGAAATAAATGTGACACATATATTATTGTATTATTGTTTCCTTGATATGAGAAAGCAAAAGTGCACAAAAGGACAAAAATCTATAATAGATATTGTGAAATACTAAGAAAATGTTCAAATGGGAAGGGAAACTAAGGAAAGAGTACAAGGAAAGAAAGTTGGGAATGAAAAAATGAGAAAAGAAGGAAAAACGAAAATAAAGCCTTTGTAGATAAAGAAGGGAACAAGAATTGAAAAGAAAGGAGGAAAATGAGGAAGAAAAAGAAGAAAAATCAAGAAATATCATGTACAGGTATTAATTCCCCATGATGAATGTGTGTGTGTGTGTGTGTGTGTGTGTGTGTGTGTGTGTGTGTGTGTGTAGTGTTTCAATAAATTTCATTCACTGACAAAGAAAAATTATACTTGATTTTCAAATCCTTTAGAAATTTTCCATAATTTAAAGTGGTCAATTCTAGAGCAACTGGCTCTGGTTGAAAAACAGTAGAGTCTGGTTCCGTTGGTTCTGCTGCAAACATTCATTTTCGGAGCATAGGAGAGAAGAAACAAAGTTGCCTTGACACACTGATTTCAATTCTTTTGGATGTATAAACCGGTAGGGGATTCTGCGAAGTAACTTTGGTTGTATATTGAATCCCCACCGTACTCTCGAATTAACAGAGCTACGATTCTCCCATATTATAAGGAGAAAATTGAGGTTCAGAAACTTTAAGTAACTATCTTGATAGTTACTATGAAATTATGTTTTACCTAGGAAAAGTTCACACTTAGCAAAAGTACACACCTAGGAAAGATTCATACCTAGATCTACCTGACTGTAAAACTGAGTCTTAGCACAATGTTTTAAGGCTGCAGCCTTGAGTTTAGATAGCCTTGCACAGTAAACTTTTCAGTACAGTCCTTAGGAATAATGAAATGTTACAAGGTGCAGATTTTCTTTTATAGAAAATAGATGAAAATGTAAAGTAACTAAGCAAAAGCTCACACCTTATGAGGCGAGGAAGGTAGTGCTAGTGTTTTGACTCTATTCTTTACCAAGTTTCCGGTCATTGGCAAATTGCATTCCTAGAGTTTTGGTCTTGTTTTTATCCATTAAGCAAAATAACAACTAATGTGATTCAAAAATCTGAGTTTGAGTTTCTGTGTAACATGAGGATAACAAAAATTTCTGCTAATTATAAGTAAATCAGCCAAATAGAATCTAATCAAGCTGGAATAACTTTAAGACTAAAAGTGTTTATAATCTGACCAGGATATCATGCTACAGACACAGGTGTGAGGTTGTAAGGTCACAACAGCAACAAATAAGAGGCCGGGCACTTGTAGAGCAGTTTACCACTTACCAAGGGATGCTGGAGTTTCCACTAACTGAATGTAAAGTCCAGTTTTCAACGACTGGCCCTATCTTATATTTTTCCAGCACCCACATTCTTTTGGAACAAAGCATTTTTATAATTCAGTGATCATAGTTTGCCGAATGTGAAGTCATCTTTGTCCTTTCGCAGTAGGCCTTCAGATTCCAGAACCAATCTGTGTATATAAAAGGGAACAAGCCAGAAGAGCAAAACCACTTTCAGTACTAAGCATCCATGTATAAAGGAAAGGTGTGCATTGTGTGAAACAGAGCTGTACTTTGGTTACAAAGTTTTAAACGTTCAAGGAGTTACAGTTAATAATACAGTTTTCTTCTCTAACATCTTTATCAGACGTTTTTCAGCTTCAGCTGATCATTTTAGCCTGCAACTTCAATGAGTCAGTATAATTTGTAACGCTTCAAGCCCTGTTTGTCACTTAACAATTATTATCAAATTTGATTAAATGTTGAATGGATTGTGAGCATAGAGAATGTGAGTCACCTCTGAGTCAAAGCCAGCCATCGCCTTCTTTCTGAGCTAAATGGCTATTTCAAGAGCAATATCATGGATAGGGAAGTTTTAATTTGATGAGATGTGGATGGATACAGACTGAACAGATTTCAATAAAGGTTATGCTGAAAGATAACTAGCTGGAAGCACTCCAGTTCATGAAATTATGGCTGAAGAGACAGCGTTCTCTCAAGTTATTGCAGTTGTGAGAGGCAATTTTCAAAGCAATCGTGTTACTGTTGATTTTAAGAGCAATGACAGCGAAAGGTGACTTCCCGTTTCTGTTTAACAACTGGTACATACCTGAAAGGAAAGACTCAAATTGAGCATTAACCAGAAATATTGCATGTGCTTCCCGTCTGCAGTAGAGTTCTCTGTAATTTGACCATTCGTTTTATTTTTAAGTCAATACTTTTTTTTTTATTTCATAAGCAACTGGCATTTTGAAAGTGTCCTAGGCATTGGGGTATATGGGCAAGTGAACAAAAATTCCTCTCTTCATGGCATTCACACTATAAAAAGATAGAAGTTAAATACAAGAACTAAGGAATTTGCATATTCTGTTTACATATGACTTAAAAACTGAAGAGGAATGAAGCAGAAACAGTGACTGGTAGTAGTGAGTGGAGTCAGTACTACCAGTTTTGAATAGATGGCGTGTAGAAACCACTTTGAAAACACTCTTGTGAGTAAAATAATAGACATGAAGATGGGTATTTATAAAACACTATTGTAAGCACACCCCTTAAGGTACATGCAGTCTAGCAATTAAGTCAGGGACATCTTGAAATTGAGCCAGTGGAGAAGCTAAAAGAAGCATTAGCTCTCCAGACTAGCCTTTCCCCATGTGTGGACAGAACTGCACCCTCGCACAGGAAGTGAACGTGACTCCTCACTCTCCACCCAGGACATCTGTCCCAGGACTTGGAGATGTATCAGGGACCATGCTTTGGGGCTGACTCTGGGGTGCTCTAACACATACGGCTGAGTATTTACAATGTCTAATGGAAAAACCTCAAGATTCATGCCAAAAGTCACCCCTTTACTTAATAAGGGAATATTTTAGAAATGTTTGGATGTTCCCTGAGTGTTGAGTTGTGTTGAGTTGTGCAATGACAGTGCTGAGGACTTGGATCCACACACCTGGATGGTTTTGATCATACCAGCTCAACTAATATAAATAACCTAAAGAATATAACAGAGGTTTGTGATGGGATTATGAATTGACTTTCAGAGAAAGTCTAGGAAACTGATGTTCTTTTCTCACATTTTGTGTTTTCAAACATAATCTGGATGTGCTCTTGAATTTGTATTCTCATCTCAAGTTAGTTTCTTAATGGTTTCAATAGTTCCTTAACACCACGACCAATGACGTGTTCATACCAAAGTGATATTTTGCTTTTCCAGGAATTCCAAGGCATTAGCAGAGATTCTCTCCTTAAATGTTTCTTAATTTGATGAGATTTATTGAGACCTACTTCAGACAAGTATTTAAAGAGTAGAAGAAGAAACACAGAGGTTAGAAAATTGGCCCCATGAAACATAATTGCATGTTTTAAAGTTGCAAATTAAGATCACTAACTGCCAGAGGTCACTGAGATATTTTTCACAAATGAGATGTTACAGATCAGTACTTAAAGAAGGAGTTAGATTTTGATACATAAAAGAAAAGAAAAGCATGTTCCCAGCAGACATCATCAAAGATACAGAACAAATACAAACAAGAGTTTTACCCACATTATGATACTGATATGTGAAAACCACTGAGCTTTTTTATTTTCTATGACAAGTTGATGACCACCCTCACCGGACAATAGGGACATGACCAAGATATACTGATGAAAAGCAAATTAGAATTAATTATCTGCCATTTAAAGAGTGTCTATGGGGAGAATCAGATCTGACTGTTGGGAGCCATGTCTTCCTGGCCTTCTTTCTCCTCAAACTGTCTGGAGCCAGAGTAGCTCAGGGAGATGCTAATGCGTGGTCGGTGACAGAGCAGTCTGTGCCCGGAGCTTCCTCTTCTGTTTGTGCCACCCAGTGAGGTTGGGGAGATGGTGCTACACTGCCTCTCCTGTGCCTGCATTCTGCTTTCTGTGCTTCTATGTTGCACTGCACAGGCTACCTGCCCTGCAGCCCCCTGCTAGGAGCACCATGTAGCTCTATTTCAGGAAACCCTTCTGCAAGAAGCCTGACACTATGTTCCCTTCACTGAGTTGCTTTAAGTCTTTGTGCCTCTCTTGATTTTTCCTTTAACTAGCCTGACACAGAAGTCCTCAGTGTGGGGACATAGATAAAATGACTTAATTAATACACTTCACTTAAACATTTCCTAATAGGATGCTGGAAATGATAAATTCAAGTTTGCTTCTGTTATCTCTTCTCCATCACTTCCCCAACACTGAGTCATATGGCAACTTCTAGCTCCTTTCTCCACTGGTCTACCTCAGGTTCCCCTGCAGACCCACCTCAGCTGCCATGGGAATCATTGTGCCTGGCAGTTCTTTGATGACTTTTACTTTCTTCTCAAAATAAAAACTGAAGTTGTCAATGAATTCTACAATGTATGATAGATATTGTAAAATAGAAAACATTCAAAGGGAAAAGGGGTAGAGGTAAGTAAATAAGAGAAAGAAAAATTGGATGGTAAAAAAAGAGAGCAAATATTATGTATAAAGGGGTGAGAGGATTGTGTGGTGGGTAAGGGAATGGGGAAAAGTGAGAATTAAATTGTGTCATGTACTGTACAAATTCACAATGTCAAGTGTGATCATGATGTATGTATGGAATGTATCAATAAAATCAGTTTTAAAAATCAAAAATACAACAGAAACAAAAAAAGAGAGAGAGAGAACAGTAGCGTTCCTTGTGGGACTGTGCCTCGGAGAAGAGGGGAAAGCGCACGGAACGGAATACT
This sequence comes from Petromus typicus, assembly GCA_004026965.1. Taxonomy (NCBI): domain Eukaryota; kingdom Metazoa; phylum Chordata; class Mammalia; order Rodentia; family Petromuridae; genus Petromus; species Petromus typicus. The sequence continues at coordinate 37,159 of PVIR01007643.1, read as the reverse complement.
AACCACTCTTGCCCTTCCACCTCCCATAAGTCTGGGTCAGAAGTCTTAGTGGATCCTTCCTTCTCACCGTGGAGAGCTATTTCTCTGCTTCCTAAGCTGGACTTCCATGTGTCTTGGCAGAAAATGTTACCTTCACAGTTTCCACAACTCTTCTTTTTATCAGTAAGAGCGTAAACATTTTTAAATAATATTTTTATAGGCCTAGAGATATAGCTCCAGAGTGCTTGCTTAGAATATGTGAAGCCCAGCAGTACAAAATAAATACAATAAGATGAAGCTTTCATTCTAAAGCCCGCCTTCAAAACCATTACTCTCCTACGAACTCCTCAAATCCAATTTTGTGTATCAAAAGCTGAACACAGACGGTATCACTTTATCTTCCTGATAAGTCCACAGCACCTCTCAGATAAATAATATATCTTGATTAACAGTGACAAAGACCTTCACAATGAAACATAAATAAGAAACGAGGCATATATATTTCAAAAATATTCTCCATTTTCCACAAAATTAAAATGGAGTATGACATATATAAAAATCAGCACATAGTGATTTATTTGGTGTCAGATGTGTAGAACTGGTGTGTGTGTGTGCATGTGTGTGTGTGTGTGTGTGTGTGTGTGTGCATGTGTGTGTGTGTGCACATGTGTGCGTTTGGGTTGGGGAAGAGAAGAGTCAGGGTAAAAGGATAGGTAGCCCAAAAAGGTAACAGATTATCAAGAAGCCAATTTCAGCTACAATGACTTTGCATCCAAAACTAAGGAAATGTTCCATTTCTTTTAGCTAAAGCAATGACACTGAACTTTAAGTAATGTAGGCATTTGTATGTCCACTCTCTCCATGTATTAGGAGACTAAAGCGCTAAGATACTGAGTTCTCAGTATCTAATCATCACTTTCATTGTGAGAGTAAGATTAAACTTCAGTTATCTGGATTATAAATCTCCTGTATTATAATTATTGTTATAAAAATCGAAGCAACTTCTTTAAAGAAGTTATAAACTGGCATTTAATTTTTGAAGTAAATGGTATAAATTTCATTGAATAGTTACTTAAATAAAAAGCATCTCATTACTTGGTGCCTCCAACAAAGCAAAAACCCAAAATGACGTTCAATAAGATCCTCTAGTGTATTATTTTGTCTCTTACTGTCTTATTTCATCACAGTTGGTAAGCCAGGAAATCTACAAGTTAATCAAAGATTACTTAGGAAACTATGTTCCAGCCATATTGAAAATTTGGTTCCAGCCAAATATTATTTAAAAATGTTTACACTCTTACTGATATAAAGAAGAGTTGTGGAAATCGTGAAGGTAACATTTTCTGCCATGTTCCAGCCATATAATTTCTAAAAGTAAAGTTACCTCTGTGGGTTTTCTGTGGTCAATTGTTTATTTTTTTTAAAGATAAGGAAGGAGTGGGTGATGATGACCCTCCTTCACCCCAAGCCGCTGGGGTCATTCACTGGAACTATTCCTTCTTAGGGATTTATGCAGCATATCACTTTCACCTGTGTCTAGAATGCAATTTTCATCTGTCCCGTCCTATAATCGGTCACTTGCTTTGCTCACACTTCGCTTGCAGTCTTCGCACATGTGAATGATGACATGGAAGCTCACTCGTCTCACCTGGTTCTTGCACTGGCTTCGTATTCACTAGTAAAAGTTTTTCAATGATTTATTAAGCAATTATTACTGATGAGGTACCATTCGCCAGATGTTGTGTCATTCTGACTACACAGAGGTCAAACAAAACAGATGCTTTCTGTTCTCACGGATTTACAGTCCGGTGGGAGAAACGTATGGTCAATAGTGGCAAAGCTCAAGAGATAATTGAAAATTTAAATGAAAGTCCAAGGAAACCATACGATAATACAACAGGGAGTAAAAACTTGAGGAAATAAATAAATCAACGTTTCTGACTCCAGCATGATTGCCATTGACAATACTCTGCTAGAAGAAAGTGTACTGTGCATGGCAGAATGATGAACAGTTTCCTAATTTCTTGCTAACTTGGCCCTGCCAGTAGCATCATCCTCGATGCAAGAAGCAAGAATGTTTCAAAATATTGCTGAAACATTACTCTGTTAATGCCTTTAGGGAGGCCCTAACTTAAATTGAAATCAGATGCTGAGGTAAGACTTAGGCAGGAGTACTATGTTATCTCAGGAAGAGGAAATGTCATAGCAGAGGTTTGGGAATAGAAAAGAGAATTTAAATAACTACAAAAATTAAAAAACATATGGAATTGAGGAGAATTAGTACAAAGTGAGGCTGGAAAAGAAGGCACGAGATAAGTTTGAAGGAGAGTTTTGTGAGTTTTGTAAAGGAGTGGAGAATTTGTCCTAGGAGGAAAGCAAGGCTATAGCAGATACAATGAGGTATAGCAATACAATGAGGAAAATGTAACTCACATACATATATGTGTATAATATATATCAAAAATAAAAATAGAAAAAATGATATATTATAAATCACATATTATATATTATATAATAATTATTATATCCTATAATATATAATATAATGTATCGTATATAATATAATAATTATTATATCATATCATATATTATATTATGATATATATTATATTATAATATATTATATTATGATAAGTACTATATATTATACTATATATTATAATAATTATATATTTGTTTGTTTGTTTGTAGGTGCCAGAATTGAACTCAGGCCCTTGTGCTTGCAAGATAGTCGCAGTACCGGTGCTAAGCCACCAGCCCATAACTCATATGCTAAACTAGGTGATTTTCTGCATAAACTGGAAGAAGGGTGAGTGAAAATACCAGGGACTGAGGTTTGAAGATGGATGCAGAATGAAGAGAATGTAAGGAGTAGTAGACACAGCAAAGCTTCAGTTTGGAAGAATAAGAAGCAAGATTTAGTGTCAAAAATGAAAGGAGAAATCAAAGGGGCGAGAATCAGTTGCGACCATTATTGGTTTGTCTGCATGGCCTGGCTTTGTGTGCATGTATTTCAAGTGCTAAGTTGTTTGGTTTATATTAATCCTATGCTATTATGATATTAACAATAAAATTCAAGCCTCTTCTGTGTGGTAGTCCTAGTACAACATGCACTGTTATGTCTTCAAGGCCACTCCATTTCCCATGTCGCCTGGTCTTATCTGTGCCAAGAAAAATTTTAAATAACTTTCAATAGCTCAGCTACTGGCATAACTTACCATCCTCTTACCACTCCTAGGAATGTATTAACTACAAGAATCTAGATGCCTTATGTGTATGTACCAACTCCCCATGATGAATATAATCATTAGGTACTGTAAAGATGTACTAATAAAAATAAAATTTTTAAAAAAGAAAATGACAGAAAGACAAAAGCAGAATACATTTGCTTCTTATGAAAATAATAGAGAAATAAATACATTTCTAATGGAGATATGAGAGTATCCTCTCAAAATTATTTTTAATGAAAGCCCTTCCCTGATTCACACGTGCCCCTAAATCACTTCTTCCTCATGTGCACATTTTAGAATTGTCCTTCTACCTGTCCCATTTCACGCCCACTGTCTTTAAAGCACATGGCATCTGTCAGAGTTCCATCAGCAAAATAGAAAGTGTGCTTTGCATTCCAAGTATAAATCACAACAGTAAAGAGAATTATAGATTTACACAGAACTGAAGGATTAAGCAATCACAAACATCAACATTAACAAGGTATCATGTAGCCCCCTGGAAGAGCAGAGAACTAAGATAGATCACCATTTCTACACAGTTATTTAGAACTTCCATTAAACTCAATAATTTGATAAAAGTTTACATTAAATAAAAATATTTTCATATTTTGTTCATTCTGAAGAATTTACTTGCATGTTATATATAATTATCTCTTTCCATCTATGCATGCTTATCATCTAAATATTGATTTAAATTTTCAGATCTTATTCCCTGCAAGCTATAATTTAAAAGCCAATGTAGGGCCTGGGATTTGGCTCAGTGGTTCCGGTGCCTGTCTTGCAAGCGCAAGGGCCCGGGTTTGATCCCCAGTAACCACATATAATACTGGGCATGGAGACTCACGCCCAGCAGCTATCAGTACCTCATACCACAGTGCCGGGTGTGGTGGCTCACGCCTGTCATCCCAGCACTCGGGAGGCAGAGGCAGGAGGATTGCTGTGATGTGAGTTTCAGGCTGAACTCAGGGCCAGCCTGAACTACAAAGTGAGACCCTGTATATTCAAAAAAAAAAAAAAAAAAAAGAAAGAAAGAAAGAAAAAAAAAGCCAATGTATTAATAATGTACCAATAAAGATTTTAATTTAAGAATTTAAAAAAGCCAATGTAGTATTATGTCTATGACAATTACTTCTTTGAACCTCACGGTGGCTTCTTGGTAAATTTCTCTTCCCTCCCTCCTTTAGGCCAAGCCAAGGACACTCTAACGCTGCAAATCTGTTTTGTACTGGATTTTGTAAATTAGGCCTGAATTTCTTTCACTATATTTCTTGGTCATTTTTATAAATTCCTATTTTCATCTGGCATTATTTTCCATCGGACTGAAGAGCTCCTTTTTACTTTATCATAATATGAGTCTACTAATGATAAATTCTTTCACATTTGTATTGTTTTTTATTCTTTTGTTTTTGAAAAATGTGTTTCTCAATACAGACTGCTTAACCAACAGCTATTTTTTTGTTTCTTTACTTTGATACTGTTGCTCCTCTGTTTGCATATTTTTTGTTGTTGTTTCTGATGAGAAATTATGGTGTCCTTTGGGATTCTTCAAGTATTTTTGAGTATTTGATTTAGAATGTTTATCAGATTTGGGAAGAAATTTGACTGGTCTTTGTTTGAGTTGCTTTTCTACCCTTCTTTTTCCTGATTTGTTTCCACATCATCCAAGTGCATGTATGTGACATTCTCCTGAAGCTATTTCACAGCTCATAGGTACTTTAATAATTTATTTTGAATATTTTTGCTCTACATGTTTCATTTCAGACAGTTTCTTTTGCCACGTCTTTGCTTTATAAAATCATATCTGATCAGATGTTAGCGTGCTTTCATCTCAGACATTTTAGTTTTCACCTGTAGAAGTCTGACTTGGTGCTCTTTCTCTCTCTCTCTCTCTCTAATTTATATATGAGATATATATAGAGATAGATAGATAGATAGATAGATAGATAGATAGATAGATAGATCCATCCCTGTGACTATTTAACATGTTCAGTCTTTTCTCCAGCTTTAACACGTGATATCTGTGTGCATTCTGCATTGGTTTCAATTGGCGGCTCTTTCTTCTCATTATGCATGGCATTTTCCTGCTTGGTGACATTCCTGATGATATTTAGTCCCTTATATGATCTGAATGTCTCTCAAAAGTCATGTGTAGAGACACGATGCCAAGGGGATGGTGTGCTCCTTTGAGAGGCAGGGTTAATGGGCACTTCACAGGTCGTTGGGCACACGCTGCCAAAGAGCCTTGTGAAACCTTGTTGGCCTGTTTTCTCTCTGCTTCCTGATTTGTGTTTGCAACTTCCCCATCTGCCACTCTTTTTGGAGGCCAACCCAGAGTCATGCCAAATCTTAGAAGCAAGCCTGCAAGTCTGGTGCTAAAAAAAAAACCCCTTTTTTATTCATGGGTTAATTGCCTCAGGTATATTATTATACTAACGCAAAGCTGGCCAGTACAGGTGCCAAATATTGTGCCATTTATCTTGTTGTACGCTGAATAGATTAATATTTCTCTTCTTGATCTTTTTTCTGGGGTGTAGCTATCTGGAAATAGTTTGATTATCTTACTTTCACATTTAAGGTATGTTAAGTTGAACCTAGACACTTCTAAAAAAAATTATTACTCATTACTTAGGCAAGATCCCTCTTAGTGTTCTATTTAATATTCTGTGAATTGGGTTTCCCAAGCTGATTGACAGAAGTGCACCCTTCCTGGGTATGTCTTGTCCCCCAGGGTCTTGTTTCCTGGAATCTTATTGACACTTTTCTCCTAATCTTGGAAAGAATCCTTTTAAAAAGCCACCACAGCAATCTTGTAAAAATTGTTCAACCATCTCTTTCAGTTCAACTTCCTCCTCTCCGCTGCTCTGTACATGAGCCCCCCCCCCCCCACCTCACTCCCTGCAGAGTCTGAGTTTCTTCCCTTTCATCAGGGGGCTGGCAGGGCTCTGCCTGCATTTTCTCTCTCTTTGTCACAGTCTCTGTCACACATTGATAGACAGTGTTGGTTACAGGGCTCACCCTATTCATTCTTTTGCCTCAAGAATCATAATTTGCAGTCTGATCTCTACTGTTTGAAAACCCTTTTCCAGGGTTTTAGTTGTTTGAGGTGGGAAGATAAATCTGTTTTCTAAAATATGAACTTAGTTGGCAGCAAACAGACTCAGGCCCTTTCCTGACGGGTAGTGACTGCGAGATACTAAATTTCATTCCATCTTAAAACATTCCATTGGAGGAATGATATATAAATACATTCTTCTGGCCGAGAGGCAATCCCTCTGCCCTCTGGATTCTGATGCTTCATGTTTTTGCCTTACTTTAAGACTGACCTTCCAGACAGATTCATTAGTGGTGGTCTGTGGCTTACTAATTATTTGTAAAACTGTTGCATGCTACTTTCAGGCCAGTCCACTAAAATTCATACTCCACTACTAGACACAGTACCTATTCCATCTGCAAATCTCTGAGGAAATTAAGGAAAGAGAAACTTTCCATGCATGATGAGCATCCAATATAAATGTGAAACAAACTGTCACTGTCTTCACCTACTGATGGGTGTCCATGTGTAGTGTATATGTGTGTGACACTGTACATGGTAAGCTCTCTTTACTTCCAAACTTTGCAAAACTTAAAGCATGCTCATAAAAATAAACTTTTATTTGAATGTCAAATAGAATTTTACTTTCTTCTTATATGGTCCTTAAACCATTAAATTATGTTTATAGCTTTGCAAGACATTTCATTTATTCATTATCATTACTGTACAATATCAGTTTGTGTAAATGTTTCACTTTCATCCATTCTGTTGAAGATACCAGGTATGTACAGAGCCCATTTTGTCACTGGACACTCATGCTTTCCTACCACCACAGTCACAGGATGGCTTTCTGCATTTCTCATTGTGTACACATGGAAGCAGGGTATCTAGGTTGCAGGATGTACACACTTTCAGTATTAAAAAATACTATCACACTCTCCTCCAGTGTAATGGAAATGCTTTTTACTGGAACTATTTCTGCTAAATTTATTCCTATGACCGCTGTTTGATTCAAATTATAGTTAAGGCACTGAATTATTCTTCACACAAAAATAATTAAAGAATGAGTATTCTCTGGTGATTACTATCTGTGATTATTTTGAGACATTGCCAATACCAAAGTAAACAGTGCACAGTTAAGAACCCAGCATTAGGCACACAAGGTCATTTTAATTCTTTGTACCATGGTTTATTAGATAAAATTGAGCTAATATTTTCATGATTATACCTATTTATAAAAATAAGCTTTATAATATGATATAATTTTCCATCATTTATTTTTTCCATTTTCAAACTGAATAGCAACTAATATAAAAGAAGCTACTTAATTGAAAGGGTACTTTCATAGAAATTTGATATCTTACATTTCACGGGTTTTTGATCTTGGTAAATGCTAGGAGTTTTCTTTTGTTCTTGCTTTGTTCTGGTTTTTTTGTTGTTGTTGTTGCTGTTACATTTTACTGAGAGTTTGGTAATATTCCATTACAAGTTTCTTACACTACAAATGAAAAAATACTACCCTACTTAAAGTACAGTTGAATAATTTTAAAATATGTACTGTAAAACCTACAACTTACATCTATAAATTTTAATATGAATGGTAAATCAGTAGATAAAAATGAAATATTAAAAATGCAGAAATGAAATTAGAAAAGCAGAAAAACAACCTAAAAGGCCAAATGCAGAAAAGAGAATAGAGCAAGCTGATAAATTTTAATTCAACTACAAATAGTTAATGTAAAGGAGAATAGCCTGAGGAAATTTCATTAATGGAGGTTATTACAGGAGATTAACAGAAACACAATCCAAATCATACTGCCCCTAAGAAGCCCATTTGAATCTTTAAATTGCATAGATTTAAAGAAAAGGACATAGCTACTGTAGAAAAATGTTGGGCACTGTAGAAAAATATGTTAAAACTAACACAAGCTGAATAATTCTTACAGATATTGTGTTCTATGAAAGAAGCTAGACATAGAAATATCACATGTTGCATTACTCTGTTTGGATAAAATGTCTAGAAAGGGAAAAACTAGAAGTACTGAGAACAGGTTAGCATCCAGAGGTTGAGGGAGATGTGAATTGTGATTGATTGCTAACTGTTTTGGAAGGATATGTTGGTGTGTCTGGTTTTTTTTTTTGTGTGTGTGTGTGATGGATATATTCTGGAATTAAGTAATACAAACAGTCATATCACATTATAAGTATAGACAAACTACCTTAAAGCAGTTGAGTCACTTTAGTTTCATATTATATGAAATTTATTAATCTTAGAAAAATAAGATGTCACACCAAGCAAAATTTCTCAGGGATATAAAGGGCCATAGTACAGTAAGAGAGGATTTCATTCTCCAAGAGGAGACAACAATTTATCCATACATACATTTAACAATGAAGTATTGAGGCATTTGGTAAACACTGTTGTAGTAAAAGGAGCAACAGACAAATCCACCCTTCAGAGTTGGAAACCTCAGCACAATAAACAGTCTAGTTTTAAAAAGTCAATAAAGACCTATAGTGCTTGACTAGCAAAATTAACCAATTTGGTGCAAATGACAGTTGTTTGACATTCAAATGTAAACAGTAACACACAGTTTTAATCATAAGCCCTGAACCGTTCACCAAGATAGACCATATTCCAGTTGAAATAAATCTATGAATTTAAAGTAATATAAGCCATACAAAATATTTTTTCACACAGTAATGGATTTAAGCTAGAAGTCACTGACAGAGAAAGCTAGAACATGCCCAAACAATTGGAAAAGACACAAATTTGTGAGACACACCCCAAAATGGTACAGAGTAGGAAATGTCCCGCATAAAATAAATATATTCAAAAGAAGGAAAACCTGCGATCAATCATGTTTTAGTCACTCACCTTAAGAATTCAGAGAAAGAGGTGCAAATTAATCTGAGAGAAGCAGAAGGCAATAGGAAAACTTAAAGAAGAAATTACTAAAATTAACCAATGTCTCAACCAACTGACCGCTTTATGTTGTTTCTATGAGTAGGAAGAAAGACATCCACTGTACAACTCGATAAGAAAATAATAATAAAGTTGTATGGTGCCACATTTATGGAAGTGGGATGAGTATATTTTAAGTGTTCTCATCACCAAAAAATGATATGTGAGGTGGAGGATATGTTATTTAGCTCTGTGGAACCATCCCATAATATTCACATATTAGAAAACATCCAGTTTGGCAAGACATGTGTGATTTTTTAGTTGCTTTTTACCAAAAAATTAAGACAATAGAGAAAATTAGTTAAATAAAAAACTGTTGTTGTTGTTTTACTGTAACATGACTGACAAGGTTCTGGCTAATAACAGGGAAGAAAAACACAAAAATCATCAATGTAAAGCATAAAAGAGGACCCATAATTACTGGTCATATAGATGTCAAAGTGATAAGAAGGGGATGGGAAGAACAACTCTAATTCTAATTTCATATCCACAGACGCTACTGAAATTCCCTGAAGAAGACACACCCTAAATAGCCTCATGTCTACAGAAGCAACTGTTCACTGATGACTTTCTTAAAAACACCAGCTCCAGAAGCTTTCACTAGTAGATTGTCTTAAACATTTAAGACAAATACAATGTCGGGTCTACTCAACCTCTTTGGGAAACAGAAAAGAAAAAGCCCCTTCCAAATTATTTTATGAAGTCAGTTTCCCCTGTGTGAAAACAAAACTAAGACTTGATGGCAAAAGAAGACTGAAGATCAGGGTTAGTCATGAACAAAGAGAGTGTTTCTGTAACTTAGGTCTTGTGAACTGCATTACAGTCTCTATTATGACAGCATAAGATTTTTTGTTCTTTCAGGAATATACCTAGACAATGTATAATGGAGTCAAACCATATTTCTATTTTTAATTTTTTGAGGAATCTCCATCCTGATTTCCCGAGTGGCTGTAGTTGGTTAGATTCCCATCAGTGATATATGGGGATTCTTTCCCCCGTATCTTCATCATCCCATTTGTAGGAGATACGCTGGAGGGCTGAGGTACAGGCAAAGATTTCCTGAATGAAATTCTGTAGCGCAGGAAAAATACAAAAATCAGCAGATGAGATTTCATCAAATTAAAGTTTTTGCAAAGAAAACAATTAACAGAGTAAACAAGTCTCTCTCCCATGAAAAGGGAGAGATTTCTGGCAGCTACTCTTTTAAAAGAGGACTAATGTCTAGAATATATAGAGAGTCCAGAACAAAGGATCCAATAAAAATGGGCAAATGAAATGAAAAAAACATTTCTCAAAACTGTTCAACATCTTGAGCCGCCAGAGAAATGCAAATCAAAACAACTTGGAGAATTCGTCTTCCCACAATGAGAAGAGCTGTTGGTTCCCATGGCCATTTCTGTTGGTGCACAGACATTGTTTTTTCAGCAGTATCATCTTGTTGGGTTTTTTAAAATTATAACTTTAATTATAATTTGAAATATGGTTTCAGCATGCCTTTAAATTGCTGTTTTTGCTTAGATACGCTTTGTTCATTCTGTGTGTTTTCTGATTCTATATGAATTTTAGGATTTTTTTCTACATCTGTGAAGAATGTTGTTGGTATTTTAATAGCCATTGCACATCACTTTGGGTAATGTGGGTATTTTAACAATATTAATTCTGTTGATTCAGGAACAAAGGGTGGCTCCCCACATTCTAATGTCCTCTTATTTGCTTTCTTTAACTTTATCTATAGAGTTCTTTGACTTCCCTGGTTAGATTTGCTCCTATAGAATCTACTTTTGTTGTTGTGACATACGGTCTCCCTATATAGTTCAGGCTAGCCTTGAACCCATTATGTCACCCAGGCTGGCCTTGAACTCATGATAATCTTCCTGCCTCAGCCTCTGTCATACTGGGATTACCGGCATGTGCCTCACACCCAGATCTAGATCTCTAATTTTTTTTCAAACTATTGTGAGTAGAACTATTTTTACAATTTCTTTCTTGTTGGGCTCATAGTGTTCAGGAATATAGTTGATGTCTAGGTCTTGATTTTATATCCTGCCAATTTGTTGAAAGTACTTATCAGATTTTAAAATCTTTCTGGTAGTGATTGTTGGGGGGATTTCTATATAAATATCTGCCAGAAATAGGGATAATTTGGATTCTTCCTTTTCTACTTCTATCCCTTTATTTTCTTGTCTTGCTTTATTGTTCTAGCTAATTTTTTTTTAGGTTTTTTTTTTTTTTTGAGACAGTGTCTTGCTTTGTGTTTCAGGCTGGCCCAGAGCTCAGCCTCCAACTCACATCACAGCAATCCTCCTGCCTCTGCCTCCCGAGTTCTGGGATTACAGGCGTGAGCCACCACGCCCGGCACTGTGGTATGTGGTACTGGTTGCTGCTGGACATGAGTCTCCATGCCCAGTATGGTATGTGGTTACTGGGGATCGAACCCGGGTCCTTGCGCTTGGAAGACAGGCACCAGAACCACTGAGCTAACTCCCCGGCCCAGTTCTAGCTAAATTTTTGAGCACTATATAGAACAGAAATGGTGGGAATGGACACTCTTGTCTCCTTATTTTAGAAGAAATGCTTTCAGCTGTTTCCCATTAAATGCTGTGAGTTTATCATAAGCACTTGTAGTCATGAATGGATGTTTGATTTTGTTAGAGGCTTTTTTTTTTCATGTATTGAGATGATCATGTGATTTTCATTCCTGTTTCCCTTTATGTGATGCATTACATTTACTGATTTATATATGTTGAACAATGTTTGCAGCCATTGGGTGAAACCAAACCACTCATGATATATGATATTTTCAAGAAGTTATTTAATTCTGTTTGTAAGTATTTTATTTGAGATTTTTGTACCTATTTGCACCAAAGTATGGTCTGCAGCTTTCTTTTGTATTGAGTCCTCACCCAGTTTCTGTATTATGACTGACAAAGTTCTAATAACAGGGAAGAAAAACACAAAAATCATCAACATAAAGCATAAAAGAGGTGAAGCCAATTTCCCAAATGAAGGTTCCCCTTAATCAAGCATCCTCAGTAATAGACTCTGTGTATACTCTCTCTAGGACAGTATTCTACATTCTACTTCTTCATTATCAGCACAAAATGAATGCAAGTAAAGCATAAAATGTGCGCTGCTTGCCAGTAAGTCCAAATATTCAGGGCATTAGCAATCAACTCTGAAGTAATTTATTTCCAAGATGATTCAGTGACACTCACTCCTGGTGTTCAAATCCTGCTCAATCCTCAACACTCAAGTTGAGCCAGACTTGCTAATTCACTTTTAACAAAGTATGGCATAAGCACCAGTTGACACTTATGGCCAAAGCCTGTAGCTTCTATTTGGCTTCTTTTTTTCTCTCCTGACTTGCTCCTCCAAGATAAGCAAGTTGCTCTACTGAGAGTTGTACAGATGTCTATGTGGCAAGGAACCGAGGTATCCTAAAGAACTGGTGACTCATCAACAGTCAACAGATCTTCTGTTACCACCACATGGATAAGACACAGCTGCTCAGCATGCTGAGTAAGATGAATGCAGCCCAGGCCCATACATTGTTCGTGGCCTTGTGATACACACTAAGCCAGAGATTCTGTTCAGTCAGGTCAAGATTATTGACTCTCAGAACCTATGTCATAATGGATGTGCTGTCTTCATCCACCAAACTTTGAGGACATTGGCTGCATAGCAATAGATAGCTGATACACTCTGCAGGGGACTCTGTCATGAGACCACGTATGTAGTCATTTGGTAGACTGATGATTCATTTCCCAAATGGATTCTGAGGCCCCCCAGTGTGCTACTGCTCTTCTGAGAGCCTCGTCCACTCACTATTGTTGAGGTGCAGAGATAACAAAACTAACTCCTTTTGCATTATGTGAATTTCATGAATTTGGGCATTTTCTCTGAATAGCTCTATACTCTTTTGATTTCTTCTCTTCTTCTATTCATACATTTTGAAAGCATTTGAAAACCTTAGCTGCAATTTTGTTCTTCCCAGAGCTATGAACAGAATTATTCTTGAATATCAGGAAATAACCATAAGAAGATTACAAGTACAATGCCGATTTTATCAGCGTCAAACTTTTGATTGACTGAAGTGTTCCAGATTCATAAACTCCTGTCTAGGACAGGTACAGTGAATGCAGGTTAAAGGTCCCACTGTCACTGGGAAGTAGGTGGGTGTTTCTGTGAAAAAAGAAATAGCTGCTCACAGAAAGATCTAACGTGTGTCTTTGTATATGAGCAGTGACCCCCTCTCTACTTTTAATACTTGTAATCTCTTTTGTCTTCCTTTGTGTTTAAAAACAAGTTTTCAAGTTTTCTGCTGCACAAGGCTCGGTTTTGTTTTGATATTCTTCACAGTGTAGTTTTAAAATTAACACCAGTACAAAGTCTCCAGAGGTAATTTTCTCTCTTTTTGCACAATGAATAAACATCTGTCTGATTTTCTAAGCCTACATCTCCCAGTCGCCCTTCAGGCCATGTCAACTCCACCAAGAGGACGGTAAAGATCTTAAGTATCTGATTACATGTTCCCTCCAGCTTGGAGTGAGAAGACTGCTTGTTTGGTCTTGTTCATCCTGATGAGTTTTCCCCAACCAGTCCCCTTGCTCATAGACTCAAGCAATCCTGATCACCATTGGTCACAAGTGATCCCATATTGTCACAGCTCACCCTGTGATGTGTAGAAGGGTGTTAGACCTGAGGAAGAAGCATGTCTAATGATGGACCTCATCTCCTTTTGACATGCTCAGGAGCTTCTTGGACAGAAGCTTACACACAACACTAGTTCAGGAAATAGTATGGAAGAGATTATAAATGAAGGAAAGAAAGAAGACAACATTTGGCAAGATAGAGGCCCCAGAAAAGAGAATCCTTTGGTACGGATGCAGATGCAGATGAATCTTTGAGTTGGGAAATGGGAGAAGATGAGAGTGATGAGGATATAGGAAGGTGTAGGAAGGGGGCAGAGCCTAAGCAGTGACGCACTGCACAGATGCTTAAATTTATAAATGTAATAAGGCTGGTTTACTAAACATGGTGCACTTTGCAATTTTTATTTGTGGGTTTTTTTGCTATCAATTATAGTGTGTAACTATTTGTCCTGAAAGTATCTAAGCCAGGAAAAGAAAAAGAAACTGTATACATATTAAATGGTCGAGTGTGGGCATTTTCTGGTTCTTGTACATTAGCAACAATTTAAGTATAATCATCATACCCATCTCAGGGCATCTAACGGGACAGTGGTAGAAAACATGCCGATGAGATTTGGAGTATTATATAACTGGGCTTCATCAGCTTTGAAACCTCCGATAAGTTCTTGCAGTCTCTTTGGGTTTCAAATCCCTAAATCAAAAATGAAGAACTGGGTTAGGAAATCCATTAAGCCTTCTGCAGGTCCACCAGTCCTTGGTTCTGTGATTTATGCCATGCAACTGTGGACAAGACTTTCCACTTCTCCCTCTGTTTGGCCTTTTCACTCTTCAGCAACCACTCGTTCGTTCTGGGCTGAACTTCTGGACCACAGGAGACAGCTGGAGGCAGCCCTCGGGAACTCTCTCACGAGACACTGGCTCCCCAGACCCCGAGAGAGCCACCCTCTCTTTGGCCTCTAATCCACGGAGTGGAGGTGATGATACTTTCTCCCATGTGTTTGTACCTTTTCTCTCCTGCTTTCCAATGACTGCTTTAGGAAAATATCTTTCTTTCCCCTTTCCTTTTCATTTCCCTAGTTTTGTTTCTGAGATAAAATAGGCTGACCTTTGTATCATTTTCAGATTTTTCTAAAGTTTTTATAACTTTTTCCTCCTAGCACTGGCAGATGCAGGTTTGTGTAGAAATTTGGTATAACAAAAAAAATTACCCACAATAGAACTATGCATTAGCAATAATGCAGAATATTTTCTTTTAAACTAGCCTTGCAGATGCAGTGTAGCTCATCAGTGTATAATTTTTACTATGATACAGTGTGCTTTGTCACAACAGCCCTCACACAGTAGTTTACACTTAATATCCTAAAAGCAATTTTTAATGTCAGCATCACTTTGACACTATCTCCTATTTCAAGGCTACCAGTTACAAATAATATTTTACCTAGTGATTATGATAATGTTCTTTTATCTCTGGTTCTATGTCTTATGATTTCAGTTACCCATGGCCAACTTTAGTCTGAAAATATTAAATAGGAAATTCCAGAAGTAAGTATTTCTTAAGTTTTAAGTGGCATACTACTCTGAGCAGCATGCCAAAGACACAAGCTGTTCTGTGACAACCCACTGTGCCCAGCCCAGGAAGGGCATTGTCTTCTGTCCCTTGTGCCGACAAGATACAGGCTTACCTTCCTTTAGTCACCTGGCACCTGGCCAGGGGTCATGTATTAGGCCACAAATACCATCAAGTAGACTCCTTGTTGGAAGTGCTCTAGTGGCCGTATATAATTTAGAAAACAAGCCAAAATCCTCACTGTGGGCTCTTTACCGATCACTACTATTAGCTTCCCCCATCCCTCATTGCCTGACTCCTGCCACATCGACCATCTTGCTGCCCCTCGAGTGCACCTCAGGACCGCGGTGCCTGATTCCTTGGCAGGACAGACGTGGGAATTGCTTTAGTACATCTTTAAGATTTTTTTTTTCTCCAATATCACCACGGCCACAAAACTCCCTTTTTATAATTGCAAGTGTCTCATCAAGGCTTTTTTTACTACCTGTTTTGTTATCTAGCAATGCTACCTTTCCTCCTTTAACTTTTATGCAACAATATATATTTTATCAAATAAATTTCAAAATACTATTTTTCTCTGTTTTCTATTTTCTTTGGCTAGAACAACAGGATGTGTACATTTTCCCATTGCTTCGATTTCAATTTTTTCCCTCAAAAAAGGTAATTTAACATATATATTTAAAAATGTATGTCATTCTTTAAACATTTGGGCTTTATGTGTTTGGAATTAATTCTACCACATTATTTAAAATTAACTATTTCCCTCAAATCAATTGGTAACTAGTTTATCTGTTTTACATTAAGTTGTAATACTCATTTTGTCAAATATTAACATGTGGTTTTTTTTCCTAATCTTTGAGGCCAGAAATTATAAAGTCCATATTCTTTAATGATTATAGTCTAAAAATATTTAAGTGTATAGTATATGTTTAATACATCAATCTTTCTTTGAAACATTTTTTGAGTTTTTTCATCACCTTATCCTAAAATGCTAATTTGGAATTATGTTGATTATATCCATAATAGGACCTTATTATATGTCCATGATGATTTAAAAAAGCTAATAAATATCATATAGGATTTTATATTTGTTTTAGTTGAAAATCTGTTTTTGCTATTTGGGGGATCAGATTGATTTGATCTGATAGATCAAATCTGAAATAATTAATATGCTTTTGGCATAGAGGAATCTGACTGTTCTCTATAAAACAAGATGTTTCTCTGAGATGCAATTCTGAATTACATGTCTCCCAGAAAAACAATGTACAGTAAAACTTTAGTTTGCAAGCATAATTTGCTTCAGAAGCATGCTTGTAATCCAAACTACTTATCTATCAAAGTAAATTTTCCCTTGAGAAATAAGGGAAACTCAGGTGATTTGTTCCACACCCCAAAGATATTCATGTGAATATTATTACAATGCTGTAATAGCACACAAAATAATAAATAAAATACAAAATATACCAAAAATATGAAAATCAATTTGCACTTACCTTTGAAGACCTTTATGGCTGTTCTAAGGAAGACAAGGACAAGGACATAGGACAAGTTTCACTATTACTAATGAAATAAATGCTATATATTGACTCAATGGAATGCTTTCCCTTTCATACATCTTTAACAAGGACTATATCCAGGGATGCTTGCTTGTGCCTTCTTTTGTGAATGCACAGAAATGTGACATTGTTTCATCCCTAAAGAGATTGATCACTCACACTGCTACAATCTTATTCAGGTGGTGCTTTTCAACAAAAGTTTGTACTGTTTCCTACATGTTACACATCTCCCTAATCTAACTTTAAATGAATATTCCTCCACCTTTTTCTTCTTCTTCTCTGCAAGTGAGATCTTCTCCATAATGCTTTGCCACAGTCTGACAGAGAGGAAGGAAAAGCCACTGGTTCAGTGAAATTCTGGAACCTTTGATGCCATATGCTACTCATACTGCAAGATATCTCTTATTCATCAAGCTAAAATGTATTAGAAGTTGTTATTGCTTGTATCTAGGTGCCCTTCCCAGAAGCCTCATATAGTCACAGGTAGGGTATTTTAGGAGGTTTCCAGATCTAGAGTGTATGATGCTAGGACTGGTTTGCTGAGGGATGCTAGGATCAAGGGCTCCAGTGTTAAGGGTGTGTGTGCTCCCCACCCTAAGTAGCCTGGACAAGATGTAAGAGATAGAGAAAGGTGCTGTTGTACTTTGTTGCTTTGCTGCCTTCTGCCCATCATGAACAATTTCTCTTCAATTCCTGTCTGGCCATGATACCCTGCTTTTGAGCCAGCCAATTATAGATTAAAACTTCTACACACTATAAGCTAAATTAACCTTTCCTCCTTTAGCTCTGGATGTCAAATAATTGTCTCAATAAGGAGAAAACTAACTAAGAATGAAATCTTTGATCACTTTGTGGAACACAGGCAGAATAAGTTACTCAAAATCCACTTTACTACTATTGTGCTCATACAGTATTATGCTTCTAATACATTTTGATTCAATGGACTCACCAAGAGATAAGAATACTACATAATACTATATAATATTTTCTTATGAACAGAAATGTCCTCCAACTTCTGAATAATATATCACCATCCAACTTTTGGAATTAATATCAATGGGTAGGGATTTCAGGTTTCTCTATCTGCCTTTGCTTCACTTTCTTCACTACTATAAATTCCTGAATAGTCAAGAAAAAGCTAAATCTTTTACTAGATGAAAAGGGAAGACAGAGTATTGTTATGGCTTACATCCACATGTCCCCCAAAGCCTCATGCTGTCATAGATGGGGCTTTCCAGAAGCGGCAAGATCTCGAATGCAGGACACTGGGATCAAGAGTGTGTGATTACTAAATTAGTCCACTGATTGGTTTGGCATACTTTTGGATAGGATTAAAAATACCTCATCCTGGGTTTGGATGCTACTCACCCTGAGGGAGTGCAATCTGGATAAGATACTAGGAGAGGAAGAAGGTTGCTGCTTGTCAGTTCTTGCTTGCTGCTCTCCTGCCTTCTGCCTGCCATGAACTATTTCTCCTCTGAAATCACCCTGCCGTGAAGCCTGTAAACTGAATCCTCTACAAACTGTGAGCTACAATAAACATTTCCTCCTTAACTCTGGGTGTTGTCAGGTATTTTGTCTCAGCAATGAGAATAGTAACAAAGACAAGTATCTGTTTTTCTCTGTGTGCCGGGCTTTAGAAGAGAAGAAAGTAATCATAATCAATCTGTTTGGTATGCAAGAATTTGGTTGTGGCCTATCCTTGGTCATTTCAAACAGATCTAAACAGCTTTTGACTTTTTCCTGTGGGAACTTAGAATCAAATATAGGTGATCCTAAGAAAACTATAGAGGTCCAGGGAATACATAAACAAGTATTTATCAATCACCGAATAAGTTGAATTAAATGAGAGATGCTTTCATAGAAAGAACAGTCCTCAGAAGACTCAACCAGCTGCAGCACACACCCTTGCAATAATAATGTTCCACTAAAACACACTCTGCGCTTATGACGGAGGATTTTTCCCACATCCAGAGCATCAGAAGCAGCACAGGCCCACTCCAGAACCTGTGAGGAGGCTGGAGCTCTAATTGGACTCCTTTTTCATACTCTATACACTTCCAGACTTTGAACTTTAGCTTCCACTTTGAAAACAAGGAACTTCTGCTATAACATGTTGATCTGATTGAAGGACAAAGACAAAATTGTAGCTTCACACAAAGATATAATTGGAAATAACGTGTATTTTTATTGTTTTCTTAAGAGAATTTAACACTAAAACAACTCCTGATAAATGGTAGTTTCTTTCAGGTTAGTTGAAATACCGATCCTCAAACTCACACCAAAATTTTGTCACTCTACCACATTAAATTGATTTGTCAATCTTTAATTTTGGATACAAGTGTTACCATGAAGATTTAAAAACACCATAGACTGGTAATTTGGAAAATATTTGCACACTGAGTTTTATGGGTCTTGCAAATGTTGCAGTACTTAATTATACAATATCAAAATTATATCTGTTCCTCTGTCTAATAATTTTTCAGAAAAGTATTTACGTATTGGAAAGCTTTCAGGGTGATAACATGGATGTGGGCATAAACTTCACAATTCTAATTTTCACTTAGACTCTCCAATTTTATTCTTGCCTGCGGCCTTAGCTGTATGCTGTAGTTGGTTGACAATGGCTTCTGAGACTCAATCTGTTCCCAGCTCTGTGTTCAGTGACATCAAGTTAGTAGATTGAAATCAGCCATGTTGAAAATATTTATACTTTGGAGGGCCGGGGAGTTAGCTCAGTGGTTCCGGCGCCTGTCTCGCAAGCACAAGGACCCGGGTTCGATTCCCCAGTAACCACATAACAATACTGGGTGTGGAGACCCACACCCAGCAGCAACCAGTACCACATACAACAGTGCCGGGCGTGGTGGCTCACGCCTGTAATCCCAGCACTCGGGAGGCAGAGGCAGGAGGATTGTGATGTGAGTTGGAGGCTGAG